>LFZO01000221.1:0-54108 GCA_001578225.1 Pseudocercospora musae | reverse complement strand
TATATCTAGTAGCTTTCGCTCTAGCCGCTATAGAGACTAGTCGTATAGTCTATTAAGTATCTACCTTATCCTAGACTCGATTATAGGATATTATAAGTATATAAGGTCTATATTATCTACTATATATACTATAGCGCGAATCGACTCTAGACTATACGAGTAGATATGTTCGATTATATACTCGATAATATTATAAATTCCTCCTAGTTTAGATATTCGCTCTAGCTCTATAGGAACCGATACTACCGCTATAGGCCTTGTAAGTAGGCTATTTTAGAGGCTACTCTAGATCCGGCGATCTTTACGAACGCTCTTTCTTACCTAAGATAACTTAGTAGAAGTACTAAACCTATCCGATATAGTATAGAGCTATCCTATAACGTACTTCGCCTAGATAGATTATAGAGTTATCGACCTTATATCGATAGTATTTACTATAAACGCGTTCCTACTTCTCTTCCTAATATAGGTAGTTAGCCGAGGCGTCGTAGTATTAGTAGGTAGCTAGGCTAGTAGTATCCTAGATCGAATCCTAGATCGAAGGAGAGGAGTAGGAGTCGACTCGCTAGTTACTTATAGTATAGCTAGATACTATAGCGGATTATTACGAAGGCGTTAGGTAGGACTATAGTATAGATAGGTCGAATCCGGTAGATAGATTATATAGACTACGATACGCGATTTTAGTACTTCTATAAGGCTATAGCTTAGTAGAGTACTCAATATTACTTAAAATTAAAGAATAAGGTTCTTTTTATAATTATATAGTAATAAGACGTAGCGGATTTTAAGATTTCTATATATAAAGAGTATAATCGCTATTCGTATTCTACCTATTCTCCTAATAGATTATATAGCCTCTATAAAATCCGATAGAACCGGATTAGACGAAAAACAAAGGGTATATAGTAGTCTATACGGGAGGTTATTTAGGAAGCGTCGGGGTTAATTAGTACTGCTACGGAAACTAGTAACTCTATCGCGGAACACGTGCAACACAATTACATAAGCACATACACACCTAGTTTTTCGTCTGATTGGAGATAGGATCTCCTCTAGAAGGGAGCTACGCGGAGCGCTTGGTTAGCTCGCTTCGGAGGTGGTCTGAGCGTCCCTGAGACTACAGGCTCCGCTGGAGCCCTATCACAACTAGAATAGTTCTAGCAATCTCGATCGGCGCCAAAGGCCTTGGCATTTTTTCATCCTTCCCGCCCTACATCTCGGCCTTCGCGTAAAGAAAGCGTGGGCCAAGGCGTTCGACAGTCACGATGTGGCCAAAGGCGTAGGACATGGCCCACTGTGGCCCATAGGAGCCATGGACTCAGAATGGATCTGGCTGTCAGGCAGAGGGCCATAGTCGTCATTTGCTATGGCCTACCGACGCCTTGGAGACATGTGCTGAGGCATTATACAGCAGCAGCCAAAGCTCATGGGTATGTGTCCTGAAATACTCTCAACTCATCGATCTCGAATGATACGTCTCTCAACGCAACGGCTGGTCGGTCGAATCTTTGCGCCTTTATGCCTTCTACTCTTCTTCGTCTTCTATATGCTATCGGATAGCGGCTCCCAGCTTCTGAACCCATCTGCAACGTCGAAAGCAAGTTCAGATGCGTTCGAACCCTCTTACAAGGCGGATGAGCCTCGATCGATCGAATCCAAGGTCCGAGGCGTAGATCCATGGCCACGTAGAATATGGCAGACTGGCAGTGAAGCCATGAGGAAGCGTTGGAAGAAACAGGTGCAGACATGGGCAAATCTGAATCCGGGCTGGGAATACGGCTTCCTCAGCGACGATGGAAGCTCTCAGTATGTGGATAAGCACTTCAGTGAACATACTACCATTCACAACTTCTGGCGAGAGCTCAATGTCACAATTCTGCGAGCGGATCTGATCCGATACCTGGCCATGCTTGCGGACGGAGGTGTTTACAGCGATATGGACACAAGTTGTCTCAAGCCTATCAGTGATTGGATTCCTCCCGAGTTTTCTGAATCAGCAATCGGCGTTGTCGCAGGCATTGAGTATGACGACAACACGTATCCGATGTTTGCTCGACCGATCAGTATCTGTCAGTGGACTTTGATGGCAAGACCTGGACATGCCGTCTTTGAGAAGGTCGTTGCAAGGGTAATATATCACCTGGAATACCTTGCCCGTATCAAGCACGTTCAGCTGAGCGAGCTGAAATTGAACAAGAAAGAGGTTTTGGATGCTACAGGTCCTGGCGCCTTCACCGATAGTATCATGGAGGTGATAAGCGAGCATGAACGCAGAAAAGTGTCATGGAAGGAGCTGTCACAGTTGAAGCAAGCAAAGCTGTTTGGTGATGTGCTCATCCTCCCGATCAATGCCTTTGCAGGCAACCAGAAGCATAGCCATAGCGGCAAACCGGAGTTTGGCCCAAAGCTCGTCACCCATCACTTTGGAAGGTCTTGGTACAAAGTGCCAGGGGATATGCCAAAAAAGACAGAACCACCGAGGGCCAAAGAAAGAAGACGTGTTTGATATAAAAGACATCTCTTGCAGAGATGATATGCCTACATCACAGCGCTTCTCAATAACCCCATTTTGAGAACTCCTATTCCGTTACAAGCCTTGGGGCCTCCTTCACTCCATATGCCAAGACTCTCCAATGGGAAATCACAAGCCCTTGTGCCCTTCGAGTCTAACTAGCGCGCATACGACTTTTGTCCTGGACTCCTGCACTTCTGCACCCCTGCAAACCTACTTTGTCTAGCGCCGGCAAGAGTGAACAATCTGGGCCGGTTAATCACGTGACACGACCAAAACACACCTCATTGCCCAGCTTTCCGTTCCAAACCTACATAGAAGTCCTCCACAGCTGCAACTCCGGTGCCGTGAGTCCTAGAGATGGAGCTGTTGATGTAGCGTACAGAAATCTCTGCAAGGGAGCTTTCGGGATCGACTTTGCATGTTACGGGCCTTTTCCGACGCTGGTAGGAACGCATAGGGCGGCTGGTTGGGCGGAGAGGCTGAGGGACAGTAATGTTGGGGAGAAGGGCAGATGGGTCCATGAAGTGACTGCTGATGTCAAGTTCTCCACTGTGATGAATTTGCCAAAGTTAGCGAATGAAGATGAGTTCGTCGAGGCTCAGTGGGCTGGAGAAGATGGTGAGAAGGAGTTGAGGCAGGTCAATGATCCTTTGAATGGTGCTGTAGGCGGTTTGAGGGAAATCGATCTATTAGGTGCTCCAGCTCCGAGCTGGATGCTGAGTGATACGAGATAGCTCGTATTTTTGACACGTCTGGCATGGAATAGGATTGTCAAATTGTTCTAGGAGTCCACGTGGGCCTCGTCTGGCGCCTTGCATTACTCATTCCCTCACCCAGCGTCTCCAACCCACCACGTGAGAGCATCCAGGGCCATGAGAGCAAAGTGCCCGCCGACAACAGGTCGCGCTCTGTACGAATCCCAGGTGCCGGCCTCATGAGTGCCATTTGTACCAACGTAAAATCGGTCTCCCAAAGGGATTGTGCTCTGTCCATTTGAGATGAAAGCATGCACGTCGTCTACGAACATGTGTTTCACATCCTCATTACCAGATCGTCGAGCAACAGCAGCTGCCCAGAGCATCCAGTCCGTCTTTCCCCAATTCACGCGACTGTCCAGTGCGACGCCGGATTCGGCCCGTACACTCGGGTAGTATGCTGATTGCAAAGTGTAGGCCTCGGAAGGAAATGTTTCCAGTTCCAGGAGAACATCAATATAGAGGTTATAGGCGGTCGTCCAGGACTCGTCTTCGCCTTGAACCAGAGTAAAATGCGTTCGGTCGGAATCGAGGCCCTCGCCTTGGTTGTAAAGCACGTCGGCAAAGTGAAGACCAACGTCTGAGTAGTTTTTCTGTGCGGTCATGCGGCCGTAAGCATTCAGTGCAATGGCAGATTTCATGGCCAGCGAGGTTTGGTTTGCAGAAGCACCAGCGCCATCGTCAGAGGAGAGCTGATTGCCAGGATGGAGTCCTCGTTCAACAAGATAATCGGCGTAGGTCTGAAACATGGACGAAAATTGTGCTGCCCAGTGCGTGTTACCTGTAGCGGTCTGATACATGTATGCAAGAAGAATGATATCACCACACTCCTCCAGTGGCATTGGCTCTGCGAGACCATCGTCGTGACCTGTTGCATTGGGATAGTGGGCCCCAATGTCGTGTATAGTGAAATTGACGTCCCAGCGACCGGTGGCAAGGTATCGCACTACCGGCTCGGACAGGAGACGAATCCATTCGGGAGCCATAAGGTACAACATGGGCGAGAGTGGGAAGATCACATCGATCTGGTCGGAACAGCATCATGAATTAGCCAAAAATCCGATGTTAATATAGTATTGCGTCGGGCAGATGATACCGTGTTGACATTTCCATCACTACTGATCTCCTTCTGGAATACCATGACGTCGCTCGTGTTAAGGTTGTCCGCAATGGTCAACTCCATGGCGCCAAAAGTCTGGGGGACGGAAAGCTGGATGATGTTGTTGTATTTGTAGCCCCCGACGCTCTCAGCGTTTGCTGCAACGACTGAATCAAATTCCCGCGACTCGGCATCAGCAGCTGCAAAGTCATCGAGGGCAAGATGACAGCCGCAGACAATCCAGTCATCATCGCTGCAAGCTGATTTCTAGTAGCTTTGCCTTGAGTCGCCGAGATAATTGACATCTGGATCTCGCACATATCCGATTGCAAAGGTAGCATTGGTTGTACTTTCTATGCTGCCCAAGTCGTGAGAGTAAGCAAGCCCAGCGCCAGGCTGCCAGGTCGTCAATGCGTCGTCATCGCGGCGAATTTCACCATGTTGGACGAAGTCGCTTCGCGTACGCTCCAATGCAGCCACCGAATGAGTGAGCGCATTCGCATCGCTGTCAGTAGGTCGACTGCAGTAGACGGCAGTACCCCACTGAGCCATGTCGTTGACTTCTGAGAAAGGAGCACCATTGATGGACGCGAGAGTCATCACCGTTGTGCTATTAGCACTGGCAGTTGAGTTCCAGACCACATCAACATCTTCCTCGAAATGTCCCGTCCAGGAGCTATCGATGTCTGTATAGATTTGTACGGGATGCTTTTTGCCATCGTTTGCAGAGGCTGAGACAGTAAGGTAGCTGAAAGGCAATGAGTGACGCACGTAGTTATTGGGAGCCACGGGCGAAAAGAAGTCCAGAGCAAAAGTCGCCGAGCCCGCGTCAACGAAAAAGGATGAATGAGTACTCGTGTATGTGGCACCTCTGACGGTTCCTGCAGTTATGTCTTCTCCAGGCGAAGGCACTCCAAACAAGCTGTATGCCTTCTCGTCGACTCGAGCTATTACAGACCAACTGAGTTGCTGGCCGTTCCAGAATTGGGGCTTGGAAGATGGTAGATTAGCTGCCTTGGTGCCGGGCATCCATGCTGGAAGTCGTTAGCAGGTACTGTTCGTTTGGTTAATGTGCTAACATACCTGATAGGTAAGGATTGTGGACTCCAAGAGGATAGGATGGCGGCAAAATCGGCGAGAAAGATGCAGCGTCTGAAGTGGAAGCCGATGAAAAAGCAGACACTGGATGTACGTTGTCGGTGATGCACATATAAAGCAGGGCAGTAAATACAGCACCGTACAAAGTTAAGGCCATTATACCGACGACCAGAGGAAATCGAGCCGCCAGATGGCAACATCCGCAGCAGATGTGTCTTCTTCGGCGAGGTTGAGTTCTGCAAGTGTCAGTGAATTCAGATCCTGCATGGTAGATGGTTCTATAGCTGCCGATTGCATGGCACTTATGCGAGCAAGCCGCATTGCAATAGAGCTATTGAATTTCTCATGCTGCATGCACCATCTGCTTGGTATCGTCGTGCCGCCGTTCGATCCAGCATACCTACGTACTCACCTACGATGCAGTGGGTCTCCCGTCCAGGTTCGCAAGTACTGAGAACTTGGCTCGTCCCGGAGAATTGGGACATAGTCGTCGCGGGCCATGTTGACGACACGATGTCGGGAATGTGGAGCTGAGGAACAAAGTCATGAGGCAGATCTATACCATAGAAACAGATAGATGGTTGCCAGGACATTCGAGCGATCGCTGCTGGACACGGCAACTGCAAGTGGCCCTGACGATGTCCCGTATGTCTAAGTAGAACATGACATTTCTTGGCGGCGGCGCACCCAGGCCAAGCCCTGCCCTGCCATACAGTAACTTCAATGTTGTCCTACATATACAGTACCTCATGAATGCAAGGCTCGCTCTTCGCTTGAGCCCTTCACGCATATCTTCAGCATCACTCCTACCAATCCCATTTCACACCTTCGCTAGCATGGCCACGGCCTCGACAACCAACGGCGAAAAGCCAAGACTTCGATACGCAGATGTCTGTGCCATAGATACTTCTATATTCACTGCACAGCTCGCTCGCAAGACAAGACACACGACTGATCTATGGCGGTATAGATCGGCATCAATCTCTCAGACCAAATCTTCCGTGGCTGGCAACATGGCAAGAAAGCCCACCAAGACGATCTCGAATCAGTCGTCCAACGCGCACGCGATGCTGGAGTACGAAAGATGATGGTTACTGGCTCCGATCTTGCCGAAAGTAAGAACGCTGTCAAACTCGCAGAAGACTATCCGGGGCTCTGCTATGCGACAGTAGGTGTACATCCTTGCTCGGCAAAGACATTTGACAAGCATGACGCGGGACCAGAAAAGCTGCTTGAAGAGTTGAAGAAGCTGGCACAAGAATCACGAGACGCAGGCACTGCAACAGCTTTTGGCGAAATAGGTCTGGACTATGATCGCCTCCAGCACGCGAGTAAGGAGACACAGATGAAATACTTCGAGAAGCAGCTCGACCTGGCTGCAGAACTGCATATGCCGCTTTTCCTACACATGCGTGCCGCATGGGATGACTTCAAAGCTCTTCTGCAACCGAGGCTGGAGAAATTCCCAAAGCGTGGCGTCATCCACTCCTTTACAGGCACACTTGAGGAAATGCAGAATATCATCCAGCTCGGCTTCGACATTGGCATTAACGGGTGCAGCTTGAAGACAGAGGATAACCTGGCGGTTGTGAAAGAGGTACCAATGGATAGGTTGCAGATCGAGACTGATGGTCCATGGTGCGAGATCAGACCGAGTCATGCGGCGAGTGTTCATTTGAAGGACTTGCCTACTGAAATGCAGGTTCCGAAGGCTGTGAAGAAAGAAAAGTGGACAAAGGATACGATGGTCAGTGAATCACTAGCGAATGTTTGTGTGCAACGTTTCTCTTGCTGATTCGCGTCGGTTAGGTCAAAGGCCGTAACGAGCCGTGTGCAATTGGCCATGTCGCGTGGGTTGTTGCTAAGGTGAAAGGTGTACCAGTTGAGGAAGTTGCTGAAGCTGCGTGGAATAATTCCATTCGCATGTTTTCTCTCGGAGAGTCCTCCAGCTGAGCTTCTACCGCAGTCCGAACGCCTCCATCAACTGTGAAGAGCACCACACGAGCAATATCAGCCCGCCTTTGATTCGCGCTTTGGGCCGTTGAATACGATCTGCCTCATGTCAAATCTACGACGTTCCAATCGGCTTTGGCTTTTTGACCACATACTCACGGAGAATATTGCCTTCATCGTCCAAGTCGATGTGAATTCCCTCGTCGCTTGGTCTCTTCTTTGTCACGAACACCTGGTCCGTCGTATTGCCATCGACAATGATGGAAAGGCCGACAATATCGCCACGAAACTCGACTAAATCAGCCAGTCGAAACCACATCTCGAATTCGACACCGTTCGTGGCCTCGACTATTTATTCTTCGGCCAGGCCTTCGGTCTTAGAGTCGTTATCTGCGTGCTCTTGAAGCCGTTCGCCGTTGACATAGATGCTGGCCATAACACCAGGGGTGTTGAGAACCGCCATTGTCTAATGTTGACTTGCTTGTGGATGTGTTTGTTGATGTTTGAGGGGCGATGATGTGGTTGAAAGGCAAAATGTGTTGACGAGGTACAGCGAAAGATAGGCATGACATGTTAAGTGGATGGCCTGTTTCACGGGCGTCTCGAGGGCATAAGACTGTCTCACTCAACGACACTCGCTATTCACAAACCCGACAGAATCACATGCATGGCAGTACATGCTTGCGACGCGGAAGCTCGTGCTGCGTATGGGAAGGCAGTCAATTGGATCGGTCTGAAACGACTAAGTACTTGCATGAATATAATGGGACTGATGATGGTATAAGCCCATGATGTGTGTATCGGACAAGGACAAGAGCGTAGCAAGAGCTTAGGACCTGAAGCACACGGGCTCGACGACGATAAAGAGTTTGCTCCGTCACGTCCAGGCCAGCAGATTCTTCTGGACAAAGCAACGGAACACCTCTCGCAGCGCGACGAACATCTGCGCCTGCTATGCTCGCCATAACCAGTCTTGAATTCGTCGCAGTGTCAAAACCCAACGGCCTTTAAAATTTCTGCTCGAGATTTATGATGCGGTCATATGCCAACGATCGACGAGACAGATATTGGCCAGCGGAAACCAGCTCTGATTCAGCATTGACCCTGTCGCCAACCAGGACCGAAGCGTTCTCGCAATCGTAGCTACCAGAAGCCAAGACGCTAGTGTCGTCTCGGTCTTGGTATGAATCGCATGCTGTCAAAGCATAGCTCGGGCCTGGACGAGCCCACAGTCGCGGCTTGAAGCAGTGAAGTTGTGAGACGTGGTTCTTTCGCTGGTCGTTCACCTCAGGCTCTGCCCGGACTAATCCACGCACTCCAGCGGACTAGGGCGACCAAGCTGCTTTGTCTCAAAGCATGAGTCAATTCCCAGAAGGTGTCTCTGCGAGTCGTCGAGCTCGGGAATCTTGCTTATCCTACTGGGCTTGCACTTCTGCTGCACAATTCTGCTTGCTTAACCAATCTCGTAAATCATGCTACGACAAATGGAGAGGCCTTTGTCCCGCCTTTGGCCTCTTATGCTATTGCCCTCGCGAGCTATCAGACGCGTGGAGTGCGTGTTCTTGGAGCTCTGGGAATGGAATCATGTTCCGAAAACATTGCACCCCTGTGCCACTACCCTGGTCGCCGATGTTCGCTATAGGGAACCTCAACCAACATAGAAACCCTTGTTATCTGTCGTCACCGCCGGCTCGCAGCTCACATTGTGCCTGGTCGGATTTTCGTTCACCTGTAAAAAAGACACTGCCGAGGAGAGCTTGTTGGCCGCATAACCGGAATACCGTATCTGAGATGACAAATTCGATAGTCATGCTGTTGTGTTCCGCCTCTCTGATAGGGAAGTATCTTCATTGCTTTGACATAGAATATTCAACTTTTATAACGAGTCTCTGAAATACAACATGACAGAATCAGCAGCAAACCCCTTCCAAGAACTCCCGTCCGATTTCTGGGACCAATACATCAAAGGCCGCCCTCCTCTTGCCGAATCCCTCCTCCAACGCATCTGGTCCTATCATGCCTCCCACGGCGGCACCTTCAACCTTCTCCACGAACCAGGTGCAGGAGCAGGAGTCCACTCGAGACGCTTCGCCAAAAAGTTCCAAAAAGTTATAGTCTCAGATATATCTCCCTCAAACATAATGGCCGCGGAATCCCACCTCCAAGACCTCTCGAACATAGCCTTCCGAGTCGGTCCTCTAGAAGACTATTCCGGAATCGAAAAAGAAAGCGTCGATATGATCATCGCAATCAACTGTATCCATTGGACAGATAT
Organism: Pseudocercospora musae; assembly: GCA_001578225.1. Taxonomy (NCBI): domain Eukaryota; kingdom Fungi; phylum Ascomycota; class Dothideomycetes; order Mycosphaerellales; family Mycosphaerellaceae; genus Pseudocercospora; species Pseudocercospora musae. Next base: position 44,410 of record LFZO01000221.1, on the reverse strand, counting down.
CGATAATACCCTAGAATCCATACGATATCAATTAAAGCCAGGCGGGACGTTCGTCTCATTACTTTTCTGCCACTCGATCCTTAAAGATCCCGAAGCTCAAGAAATTTGGCTTAAAATGTGGTGGAGAACACTTTCCCCGGTCTGGGAACAAGACGGCATTCCGAGAGGTTGCCATCCACTTTGGCTAAGAAAAGTCGTTAGTGGTGGAAATGCGATACCTTTTCCAGAAACGGTATTTGAGCGGGGAGTGAAGAGGGTAAGGATAAATTTCGAAGAAGACTTTTTCCCGGCTTACGTGCCTGAGGAGCATGAGAAGGAGTTTGAGAGCTTGCCTAATCAGTTTGGGGAAGGTGATGAGATTGTTTGGGAGAAGGATGAGGTGGATTGGGGAATTAAGGCAGATGTGAAAAGGCTGAAGGAGATGATGGATGCTGTTGTGCCGCTCGAGGGGAATGAAGACATGGATGGCCTTTGGAAGGAATTTAGAGATGTGGTCGGGGACCGTGAGATGGAGGGTATTTTGCCTGTCAGCTGTATTCTGGCAACGAAGCGCCGAAACGCTGGTGACGTGAAGGGTGCACATTGATACAGTGTCGGTAGTTCGCGAACAGCGAGACAGTCTAGAGCTTCGCCCTTGGCGTTTCCTTCATCATTGCATCGGCGACATTTCTTCTCTGAATCTTCCCTGTAGCAGTCTTTGGCATGATCTTGGTGAAGAAAACTCGTCTGGGGATCTTGAATTTCGCAACGCGCGCACTCATCCACTTCTTCACTTCGTCTTCAGTGATAAGTATGCCATCCTTGGGCACGACGGCGAAGCCCACATCCTGCCCGTACAGTTCATCCGGTATGGCGAAGCTCACAGCTTCTGATACCGCAGGGTGCTGAGCTAGTGTGTTATCCAATTCGATTGGCGAGATCTTCTCGCCCCCTTTATTAATCAGTTCTTTGATGCGTCCAGTGATGATAACATATCCATCTTCGTCTTTCTTGCCTTGATCTCCGGTCCTAAAGAATCCATCCGCAGTGAAGCTTTCTCGGTTTGCCTTGTCGTTATTTATGTATCCCTTGGTTACGTTGCTGCCCTTGATGCATATTTCAGCCTCTTTACCCTGTGGAACCTCGTTGCCATCTTGATCTAGGATCTTGACCTCCACGCCTTGGCCTAGACCAACGGAACCTGGCTTTCTCTTTGCAGGTGGGTACGGGTTGGATGTCATTTGATGCGCCGCCTCCGTCATCGCGTATGCTTCTAGCACCGGTGCTTTGAAGGCTGCCTCCAAATCGTGGAATACTTTTGGGCTGAGAGGCGAGCTACAAGATCGGATAAAGCGGATCTTTGGCATAGGAGTAGGCCAGAGGTGGTTGTTCTTGAGCAGGATTTGGTGCATAGTCGGAACTGCAGTATACCAGTTGGCTTCGTGCTCTACAAAGTGCTTCCAGAATGTCGTTGCGCTGAATGCGCCTGGCACGATCACACTGCCGCCAGTAGACAAGGGAGCGAGGAATCCGGCAAGCAGACCATGGACATGGAAAAGAGGCATGATCAGCATCGTGCGATCTTCTGCTGTCAGCTTGTATGTGTTCTTAATATTATGGATAGTCCTGGTCAAATTGCGGTGCGAGAGCGGTACAGCCTTAGGACGACCTGTGGTGCCAGAAGTGTGCAGAACAAGCGCTGTATCCTCCGGCTGTGCTCTTTCGAGAGGCGCATTGCCACGACCCTCCAACCTGCCCTTCTCTTTCACCTCGAGGACAACCTCATTCGTCCTTGGATGCAGATAGACCTCTGCCACGGCCGCATTGTATCTTCTCGCAGCTTTCACAGCTGGTCCATCTGCTTGACCTTGCGGTACCAGCACTAACGAGGATGACAGATCATCGATGTAGAATTCGAATTCGCTCTGCTTGTACGCCGGGTTCAACGGTGCAGCAATGCCTCGCTGCCATGATGCCGCCAGGAACGAGACGATGAACGGATAGCTGTTCGGGAGGGCTATCGAGACTGCGGCGCCTGCTGAGATGCCGAGGGCAGCAAGCTTGTGCTGGAACGCGAGTACATCGGAGTACAGTCGTTGATATGTTATCGTGAGCGTCGGATTCCCTGGTATGATGACAGCCGTGGCTGACGAGATCGGGTCGAATGCGTTGGAAAGTGTCGTTGCCATTGCGGCTTGTAGAGACTGTGGTCCAAAAGAAGAAAATGTCCCAGGGGATACAAAGAAAGCGCAAACACCTACGACCCCACGCCTGTCTTCCGTATTGCTCTATCTTTGCAGGTCTATTGGAGAGTTGTTTCCGTGGAAATGTCGCAATCTCCAGGCAAATCGAACTTGGAGCTCGAGTGCGCACGCCAGATCGGCCAAATACGGAGCCACCGAGGTATCGCCTTCCGTTGTCCCTGCTGGCCTCCTCTTCTTGTGTACGTACACCAACAACCGCCTCGGTATGCTCGCGAAACGCCATGACCGGCTGGAGATGGCAAAGGAGTCTATGAAGGAGCGCGGATGCTCGTGAGAGTGCAAGAGACGAAGTATGTGTAGCTGGTCAGAGTACGTACCAGATGAGCCCCAAGGATGTTCGGTCCCATGTCCGATAGAGCAGCATGCATGCCCGAAGTTCGAGGGCATCAACTGTCAGCATTCGCTACACATTACAGGAGTCGATGGGCAAAACGTAGTGTCAGCGGTCCATTGAGAGACATCAGCCGCCCTGACTGGGACAATCTCGAAAGGCAGAGAAGAATCCGTGTGTCTGCTTCTATGTTGATGCTATGATCCCCAAAATGTCATCGACAGAAGCTGTCTCCCGCATCAAGCCATCGTGACGGTATTGAGGGCTCCAAGCCTCTTCGCCCGAAGTCGAAATGCTCTGAATTTCCCTTCAGACCGCACACTGCGTCTCAAGGCTCGTCTTCTCCCAGGACCAAAAGGGAAAAGCACTCTGGCACGTCCACACTCAAGACTGAAGCTCTTCGGGTCGTTTCGCGAGAATTTCGACGGCAGGTCTATCCTTCATGGCCTCTGAGTAGCGTGGTGGGCTTTCAGAGTGAGACATGGTCTATGGAGCTGACTTGTGACGACGTCCTGTAGGCTTCCTGGTGACAAGCTAGTGGTAAAGTCCAGGATGGTTTCGAATGATTCTTGATGTAAGGTTGATCTTGAAGGATGAAAGGGGACGGTATAGACAGGACCAACAGGCCTCTTATATGCTTGTGCCTCAGCAGGACTTTGCCATCAGCGGAGTTCGTGGGCAGCCTGCGACACTGTATCCCATACCACTCTATGCTGAGAGCCATTGACTGGATGCTTTTGTGAAGCGGTTCGGTGACATTACTGTATCTTGAACGCCGAAAATGTGCACTGGAGGAACATGGAGCGACGCACTGCTTATGCCACGTTTCGTGCCTGGTTCAATCCCATACCACTTTTGTCCATAGTTGACTTGTTATTACACGATCATTGACGAACATTTCTCACATTCGGAGTCTGCCTCGCTCCAAAATGTCTTGGAGAAAGTGGCAAGGAATGAAGCGAATTCCGTGCTGAGGGGACTTGGACTCCGCTTTTACGATTTCCAAGCGCCGGTCAGAGCGAGAGCTATTGTACTTCCACCGGCCTGCACAATCCCCACGGCAATATGGAATATTCGGCGTCGTGATTACATTGTTGCCTTGGAGCTTGTCGACGCCATTCAGGCTCTGAGCTAGTCTAGATCTAGTAGCCACGCAGGCGGCAATGCGACGACGTTGACCTCTGAACTACCCTCAGGCCCGCGCCATCCTGAGCGCCTCAGCGGACAACTGTGTGCTGCTGCAGCCTATCCTAAGGCTCTATACAGCAAGCGAGACGAGTGTCCAACAGCAACGCGACCTTACGTGACTCACCGCGTATTGGGTGCCAGGCTCCAGCCCCGTCTATCCTGGCCCCGTAGACCTGCCTATCTACGGGGACGCAATCGCAGGAATTGCACTCGCATCAGCATGGCTTCGACTATGCCAGTCATGGCCGACGAATCTCCTGCAGATTCAACAGCGCAGGTCCAGTCGGTGACACCATCGTATCGACGCAATGGCAAGCTATTCAGCTGTGAGCCGGTATGTGAACAACCCATCCCTAGCCATTGCTTTTCTTCACATTGACTGACTTTGTTACATAGTGTCGACGTGGAAAACTTCGGTGTATGCCCATTTTTCTCGTCACTGGCATCTCTAACCTAGCTGACATCTACATCCAACAACAGGCGATCATAACAGCCCAGTTTGTGGAAGATGTGCGCGTAGAGGCAAAGCAGGTAATGCCGACTGAACCTTGATTCTGACCCAGGCTAAACATGCTCCAGATCAATGCATATACCACCCGGCACCATTGACCAAGCCACGAGCAGAAAATCCAGGACTTGGTCCCCATCGTACAGCAGCATCAAACCCAAGACTCTCGACCATCGGACCTTATCCCACGCCTTCCATTGAGAACAAGCAGAACGGACTTGTGAGCCCTCCATCAAGCACTGATACTCAGCAAGGCAAACACTCCGCTTTCCGCATTAGCACTTCGCAACCAGTGTCACTTGGCCAAAGATCAGTCTTGCCGTCTCCAACCGTCCCCATGGCTCCCACCCCTGGTGAGTATGCCCTTGTGCATGAGGCATTGCTCCGAGAGAACGTGTAGGACTGGGTTAGCGGTCTCGGAGATGGCAGCACTGTCTCAGCGCGATGTCTCAGAGTGCTTGTCGTTCGAACCATTGCTGACCCGTATACCTATTGCTTTCAGGTGGAAAATCGAGACACTCTTCCGGCGCTTCTGCTTCATACGCAAGTCCAGAGAGTGCGATGTCCTTTATTAGAGACGGCAGGACTGGATTCCTCGGGCCAACTAGCTACTCGGCTGTGTATACTGAAAACTCTAGCATATTGCAAACACCGGATGTGGAAGACCCCCCAGATCTACCCTCATTGCCTGCGGACAAGATTCAACAAGGTGCCGAGGTCCTATCTATGCTTAGAGATCTTCCAGTATATCGCAAATTCACTCAGAGGTAAGTATATCGAAGGAGGCAAGGCATGACTCCACCGGGCGACAGCAGCTGCAGTCGCCGTCTCACGCACAGTATGCCGGTCTTGACCCTTGCTTTGGGAGCCCATACTCTCTCCTGGTTTTGAAACACACGCTGACCCTCGTATCCTCAGGTGGTTCGAACTTTGCGATGGTATTGTCGTTCTTCAACCTGTTTTCCGAATATGGATTGACGAACTTTGGAATGAATTTGGGAGGATCCTGGCTGAGGGTAATCCAGAGCAAATGCGCTCGTTGTCGGAGCTGGTCTGGCGCAACACACGAAGGCCAATGCGCATCCATGGCTCAATGACTGCACGAGAGTGGGCGAAATCGGCATCTGGTCGCAATCTTCGATGGGAGGTTGTTGGAGTTGTTCTCTCACTCGTCGGTCTCATTGCGGTCAATCTGAGCAATTGGGATACAATCTTTGATTCAATCCGAGAGCGATATGTGGATCGTGCGACGTTTGCCGAACGCATGCGAAAGGCTTCCGAATATTGTCTTTGCTTCTGCTACGAGTCCGAAGTGCTGAACGATATATACGTATGCTTCATGTTTGAGGATCTGGTGCTGGTGGAATGCCTAAAGGGTGATGCTCACTATGCTGCTTGGCAGCGGACCGGCGAAGTATGCGATGCGATCGTTGCAATGGGATTGCATCAAGGGAACAGACCAGGTCCGGAGTGCCCATTCTTCCTTGCCGAATTGCGAAAGAAGATATTCGTTTCAGCATACGGGCACGACAAAGTTGTGGCCACGTTCCTTGGGCGGCCGCCGAGATTATCACATCGATATTGCAAGATGGAGTATCCTCTAGATCTTTCCGATGACCAGCTCTTCTCTGAAGGTGCAGAACTGGAAGCCGCTTTGTTGACATTGGACCGAAATGGATGGAACACGCAAGGGTGTCTCAATCGCACTACTTGGTTGCGAGTCTGGTCTCAGCATTGCCGGCTTCGAGAAGACATCCTCGAGATTGCACTTGGATCTGATGATGAAGACATCGAGAGACGCGGACAGGAAGTGCGTCAGAAGATGGACCATTTGCACAGCTCTGGACCGGCCCATATCCAAATCACACCAGAACAGATATTATCTGACACCAGCTCCCCACTTGGAATAGGATTACCACTGAAACAGAAAAAGGAGGCTATGCGCCAGGTCAATGCAATGTTTGTACTTTGCATACACACTGGCATAATACATACCGAGTTCCTTCTGCAGAGAGCACTCACCATCCGAACGCGAACCGACACCAAAAAGCTAATACCCATCGCACGACGCATGCTAAAGCTGGTCCTTCTAGCACAGTCACGACGAGACTTCTTTAGAGACTTTCAAGGTGACATAATATATCTGCTTGCACTCCACGGTCTGCCAGCCGCAGGCGTCCTAGCTGTCGAGCTCTTAATAGAGAGCCAGACACGACAGTACGCTCCAGAAGTACTACCACGCTCCGAGACAATACAGGATCTAAGCGTCTTCATATCTGCGCTAGGATCAGTAGGGCCCGGAGAAGGCAACTATTCGATTTGCAAGCAAGGAAGAAAAGCTCTTGCGAGAGTTCTGGACCAGATTTTATCACCAAATCCACCTCCACCAGTCTCCACGAGCGGAGAGCAGCTGATCCTCGATGATTCGAGCGTCCTCTTCCCAATCGGCAACGATGCAGATTTCCTCAGCTGGCTTGAGAATGTCGAATGGGACAAGAATAACTGGATAGATCAGCCTGCGCCTTCGATGGCAGGGCCAACAGAGCCGCCAGTGCAGTGAGCGTCCATCGCTAGGCAGAATGGAAGTGAATGAAAGCCTGCCTGGTGGGCTCGCGATGAGTAGTATGCTGCAGACCCTAGAAGGTCACTTTGGCAGTACGTACGTACGTATGCTGAGATTGATGTGTGGTGCACTAATGTAATGGCACTGTGACTCTGAGTGAGCATGATGATTTCAGGAGCTTCAACGCACGCTTCTTCCCCGACCGGATTCAACATATGGTGCGAAGCGGAACATCAACGGTCCGTTCTCAATGCGTTGACGGACGCGCATACACTGATACACTGTATGGCAGTGTATGCGTGATGCGATGCGCACGTACGGGACTACGCCGTACGGTATACCGGCTATACCGGCAGTGGCAGGTACGGTGCCCAGTCAATCGGCTTCTGCCCAGAAGGTCTGGCCCGGGCGAACAACCAATCACCAAGCCCGTTGCTATCTCCGATTCTGGGGGGCGACCACGGGCAAGGATCAAGGATCATCGCATCGCATCGCTAGCGTGAGCCTAAATCCGAGGTCGCGCTTTCTGCCTCCGAAAGTCTTCATTGTCATCGCTGCATCGCATCGTCACTCGTGAATGCATTGTCAGCTGTGCGTCGGAACCTGCGCTTCTTCTGTGCTACGCCCGTATTCGCCTTTGCTATGTCCATCAGGTCAGCGTATAAGTTGAAAGTGTTTCCCTTCCAGTATCACCAAAAACCACTACCAAGCACTAGCCACCCATATCTACCACGTCACCAACATGAGCTTCTCCAAATTCTCCAACCCACGCAGTTCTACACAGAAGTCTTCCAGCGCCAGCGCCAGCGCCAGCTCTTCCTCTTCTTCGCTACACGACACACTGATGACAACAACACTGCCTCTCGCTCCTCGCGAAGACGACTACAACGTGTCTGACGAGACTCGACGGCAGAGATTGCTCGCCAAATGCAAACGCTCTAACATCGAGCCATGGAAGAGTGCAAAGCCAATCTCCAACCACGAGTGAGCAACTCTGTGCGCTTCTACATCTCCAAGCACAAAATTCAACCAAGACCCAAGATTCTTGCAAGCCCACGAGGATGCATAAGAGCAAGCACATCTGCAATCAGGTTATTGTCAAGCAAACGCGGCATTGTTTCACAGGTACCACCGCACACCAACAGGCTCCGCGGAGTCGAATGGCAGGCGACATCAGTTGGGAGGTCTCGCAGAAATGCGCCAGTCGTAGCATGAAGATATTTGAAGACCTGGAAATGGCGCATCGGTTGGGATTCGAGGGACTCTGAGTAAATGGAGAGATGAGCCGATAATGGGGTGGATGAAGGCCATCATAGTAGCATGGACTAGTAATATCAGTGGCAACGAGGCATTGCATTACGTCTTCATATCTCGTGATGAACGCTCCTGACTCAGCACGCGAAATGAAGAATCAGGAAGTTGCTTCCGGCAGATGTGTACAGATTGTTCTTATGTACCTCAAGTATCCAATGATTGGGAGTGATCAGCTTAGAGAGGAGTATGCGGCATCGAATGCATCCATATGTCTCAGCAGACTGATGACTAGGCAGATTGACTGCTGTGACCGATGGTCTGGAGTGGCGTATGGCTTGAAAGACAGTCCAGCAGATGCCATTGGTATTGTCCCGCGAACGTCTCGCGAGAGATGCGCGTTCTTTGGACCTTCGTCCAATATCGCATTTCTGCGTCTGGTGTCGCGTTGTCTTGCAAAAGCCACAGGCCGAGCTCCAGAGTCCATTGCAGACCAGGTTGGCTTGCGATGCTATACACCATGTTCGCCTTGTCAGCGCTGTCGGGCCCTTTGTACACCTACCCGAATCCGAGTCGTGGTATGAGATGGCACATTCGATATGCGTCAGGCAGGTGCTCCACGAGAACGTTGCTCACCTCGACCTTGTGCAGCTTTATATCTGCAGGGCATGCGTAACTCGTATCGCATCTGGGTGGTATTTGGTCTGGCACTCCGAGTAGCTCACCAGCTGGGTCTGCATTCGAAAGAAGCCTCCAAAATTTCAAGCGACCCCATTGAGCATGAGATCGTCCTCTGCTCCATCTGCTGTCTAAAGGGCATTACTGCGGAGTCCGGCGTCTCAGATACAGTAGAGAGGCTCACGGTCACACTCTTCGTGCTGGTGAGGCGAATCAAGACATGTACCGCTTACCGCTGCCCACACCTGCTGACTTCGACATACAGGGCTTCTGCTCAGGACCATGTCTTTGGGCACCGCTATCCGAGTACTATGGCAGGAGACCAATCTTCGTCTGAACATTCATCTGCGGAACACTTGTCAGCGGAGCGCTCTCAAACACACCTGGCATATTCGCCGATCTCTGGCGCCCAATCGAGCGAGGAAACAGCATGACTCTTTTCGTCGGTGCACTTCAAATGGGTCCAGCTATTGGACCTATCACTGCTGGCTTCTTTCAGCTCACGTTGAATTGGGGTTGGCTCTTCTACCGGTTGACTACGATATCAGCTGTCTCGCTCTGCCTTTTGCCTACAATCCCAGGAACATTACCTTCTCGAGCTCTTGCAAAGAAAGATCGAAGTTGACAACCCATCGCTGCTCTCCATATTCAAGACCTCGCTGATCCGATCTTGGGCTATCTTGCTCGATCCGATCGCAATCTTGTTGGTCATCTACCTCACAGTGGTATACACCTTACTTTATATTCTCTTCACCATCTTTCCCATCGCGTTCATCCAGATCCGCGGGTGGAACGCCGGAGTAGGCGAAGTACCGCTTGTGAGTGTCATAATTGGATCTTTCCTCCGCTGCACCTACGTGTTCTGGTACTCGGCTCGACAGAGAAAGAAGATTGCTGCAGGTCACAAAAACTGTCTCGAAGATGCACTTCCGGTCGCGATGACCGGTGCAGTGTTATTCCCGGCTGGCCTTTTCTGGTTCGCGTGGACGGCACAATATGCTTCAATACACTGGATTGTCCCCGTCCTCGGCGCTATCGTCTTCTCTGTCTCACTCATGATACTTTTCGTTGGCTTCTCTGGCTATCTGAGCGAGACGTATCTCCAGTATGCCGCATCTGCACAGGCTGGGAACCAAATTGTGAGATCTCCGGTTGCGGCGACAGCTCCACTTTGGACTCAGCAGATGTTTATGGCTTTGGGAGTCGGCGGGGGTGGATCTCTCATCGGTGGCATGGCAGTCTTGCTCATGCCTATACCTTTCGTCTTCTACAGATACGGAGCGAAGATAAGGGCGAAGTCGAGGTTCGCACCTCCCGAGCCGGAGCCGGTACAAGACAGTGAACCGGACGTAAACCCTCCAGATCGCGGCACCCCCAAAGATCAGGAGGCGACGGCAGTTGACCAGGAGGAAAAAGAAGAGCATCTGTTTGACAGTGACAGTATGGCCAACGACGCGCGGTACAATAGCAGTAGTGACATGGAGCAAGCTGAAGCATCAGCAAAGTAGAGCAGGCACTCAAATTGCTTCCTCATCAACACTACGTTGTTTTCTTTGCATGACTGAAACCACTGAAACAACTCTAGATGACCCGGTGCCAAATTCCAACGATGTACTCGATGCCGTGAGCCAGCCCCCAACTGCACATCGCCTCGAAAGCATCTGCCCCGTGAGTGGAAACGATTCTGACACATTCGTTGCTGCCGTTAAGATCATTGGTTGTCCTAGGGATCCGTCGGCCAAATGTTCCAGATACTCCATTTCGAGGTGGTCCAAGGATTGCACACTCTCGTAAATAGGGCGCAGAGCACTACACGTCACGGTCGTTCGTGGAGGGTGATGGAACACAAATGCACTGTCCGCAGTGTCAGCCGACAAAGGCGGAGGGCTAACTGAAGGTCGTCCGCCTGGCAGTCGAAGTCAAATAAGAAAAAATAACGTAGACTCCGGAGTGAATTGCTGAGAAGGAAGAGTTGAATCCCTGTGAACTGTAAAACAGCATGCGAGCGCATACTGAGCTCTAGGACAGGCCTATGTAGCTAGCTGTTCACGGTCATCAAATATGTTGATACATATGTACAGACTGTTTCTTAAGCAGTGCTATCTCCTGCCTCTGGTAGAGTAATTCAAATTTGATCTTGCCGTCGTACCAAGCTTGTGCACGCCTAGACGTTTATCCCATACACTCGATCGTCCTTCAACAACCGCGATCAACTCCTCCGCGACCTTTTGTGCGAACATATCATTGCCAGACCCCTTACTCTTCCTCTTGACCGCGGCATCCAATATCCACATAAACGCTGCACGCCTTCTTTGCCGAAGACCCAAAGGTACGGGAATCTGCAAAGCGACACCACCACCTGCTGCACCTCTTTGTGATCGGATTCTGAGCAGAGGCGCTACACTGTCGACGGCAAGCGTGAGATATGCTGTAGGATTGAGTGGAAGGTGCGATGAAGGCGGTGCGCCAGGCAGTAAAGGTCGCGTCGGGCTATATTTTGGCGCGGGAGAAGTCCGAAGGATGTTGAGGACGGCGGCCATGTTGCGCTGGGCTACTGACTTTTTGCCGTGTTTCATGAGCAAATTTGTCACTTGAGCGACAACTGGATCGTACCTGTAGTCCTTTTGCAACTCTCGAGGCAGTGGCATTTCTGGAAGTGGAAATATGTGTCCTGGGTTCTCTTCGGGACTATTCGCAGAGGACTGCGCTTGCTGTTGCGTGGTAGCATACATGGATGGATCGAGCTGGGTTGGCAATTGCGTGCCTGTGATTTCTAGTTGCCGTCTCATGGAGGTCGAGTATTGTCTGGTCTGGGTAGAGGTGGATGGTGTCGTAGTCGAGCCTTGCTTGGCCTCTTTCTTTAACACCTCAGGTGCATTCTGACGAGTCTCCTTCTCTTTTCTGAGGATCTATTCACGGTTAGTTTAAAAGCTAGCACGACAGACAATCCCATGTTCACTCACATCCTGCACAGGCGTGCCTTGTCCTTCTACATCCGGACCTTGGCCGCCCTGAATCTTTGCCATCTTCGCCGCCTCCTCGCTCACATGCTCGGCCTGCTGCATGTTTGGTCCGACATCATCGCCCTCTTCGGCCTGAGGAAGGTTCTTGTTGTGGGCAAAAGTGCGCTGTGCTGGTCGCTCAACACCAATGACCGCGTTGCTGGGTCTCAGAACGATGGGTCGTGGCCTGAATGCGACAGTTCGCAGTAGCGGAAGTGGATTGATAGCGGAAGGCATGGTTGCTGTGGTCGATGGCAGCGTGATGAACGTCTACAAAGTGCAACTGTATGTATGCCAAGCCACGCCCGGCAGAATATCGGCTTTCGGTCATGACTTCCGCCGTTCCTCCATATTGCTACACACGGAGTCACATTTGATCAGAGATCACGATGCAAGGCTCAAGCGAAACGCCTTAGGGTGAAATGACATTCGTACTCCCTAACTACCATGCCAGATTTCATCCTGATCAGTGTCTTTCGTCCACTCGTGGCTCTCCTCGCAGTATATCCTCACAAACTTCTGATCGGGATCCAAAGCGCTCAGGACCCAGCCTCTAACGCCGATCAGAACTCTGCTACACCGCACACCATGCCCTTCGAACCATTCTATCCACTGAGCCAAGTCCTTCTTCAGCGGCACACTCCATACTATAGGATCCCCGTGATGCTGTCTCTTGGCCTGCTCGGGGTTTAGACGAAGCTCGACAAGCAGCGATGAGCCTGAGGGCAGCTTCTTTCCCAGGATGATGGCAAACAGGTTGTCATTGCGGTCAATGTGGTCGAATTGTGTGATATGGTCAAATCCGATGATATCACAGTAAAAGGCCTTCGTCGTCTCGATGTTTGCCACTGGGAGCTTGAGATGATGAATGCCGGTATTGATGTGGGATGGACCATGCTGCTGGCGATGAATGATGAGAAGCTAACTCTCACCTACATTCAAGACTTTTCGACGGCCCTTGATATAGGCCACGTTGTTTAATAAGGGTCTTGTGCTCCAGTCGAGTCTGCTTTTCGGCGCCGATACTGCTAAGTATCATCCCCCAGTACTTATTAGTACATTGCGGACAAAGGACGAAACTTCGGCCGAATGCCAAGATTGTCCTATCCAAAGCCTACCATCCGACGAGCATTTACAGGAGCGTCAATTTGCGCGTCCCTCAGTACGAGGCTCTGCGCGATATGATCAGATGTGAGTGGAACATATCGCCGATAGCGGATTCCCTGACCAGCTGAAGTATTTGCCGAGGCGCGATCACTCCACGTTCAAGACGAGCACCAGGAACATTCGACTAGCACCGAGGCATGGCAATCTCCTTCGGTCTCCGGTCTTCGATGGCCAGAGTTGCGACGAGTGTTGTGTGATTTTTAAAAGATTATAGCCACGCTCGGCCAAAACGCCAAGTGTTAGAGCAATGTCAGGACGCGGCGAGCGGCCCACGAGCATGTCAGCATCATCACAGAGGATGTGCTACTTGCGCCACAGCACGGCACAGAAAATGTATGTGCTATCCAGGGATGGCATCTCCTGAAGGCTGAAGATGATATTCGAGAGGGCCTGAAGGAAAGCCGCCTTTGCCCGTGGCTGCAGGAAGAGCAGAAAGAGGCGCTCGGTACGCGGCCAGCCAAGGCCGCCAAGCTCATGTGCACGACCTCCAGATGACCTTGGCAGGCAACGTCAGCATCCTGGGTGAAGGAGCCTGGTTCTAAATTCTAATCTTGCAATCAAGTAACTTATGTCTAGCCATGAAGCGTGTTCGTTCACATCTTGGTCCTCCGTACTTCGCCGAGACACGTGCCATGCGCGCGGGAGGCTTTGGCTTTCTCCTGAGAACCGTTTTACGCTGTGTCCCAAAGCAAATGCTTGTGGCACTGGCCCTAGCGCCACCATTTCGAAATAGTTCAGGAGGAGGAAAGGTAGAGGCTTCGCCAGTGCTTACGAGTGGTAGTACTGTGGTACTAGGTACTGTAACGACTTCGGGACTTGCTGTTTGTCGTGCCTAACATCCGCATCTTCACATATAGAACTAAGCCATTGGAATGCGTCAGCGCTCTGACTCCAGGGTGTTGCCCGTATTCACCCACCAAGATGGCGACGGGAGAGCTTCTTCTAGCATGGCTCGCGTCGCGAGCGACACTGCATCAAAGACTGGCTTCAGGGCAATGCTGAATTTCCAGGGCAGATTGTTTTTCTTTTTCGTTCTAACATGGCTTGTGTTCATCCTCTATATCATATGGGTCAGTCAAAAACATGCATCACCATTTGCCCATCTCTTGCTGAATTCTCTTCGCTTTAGCCACAAGGTAGAGCAGAACTACCTATCGAGCCGGTCGGGGTTGAACAAGATGCGAAGCCCGCCAACATCACCACACCTCCACCACGCGTTCACCTGCTGGTGCCTGCTTCAAAGCCCAATGTCAACCTGTGCAAGGTCCTAGTAAGCGCCGGGATATCAGGCTATCCGGATCCGGTCATCATCAACTGGAACCAGACATACAATGAAGCGCAGTATGTCGCAGGCGGCTCTCACCTCGCCAAGATCAGAGGCGTGCACGAATACCTCCAGCGATTCCACGCAATGCGAGATGACGACTTGGTCCTGGTGATTGATGGCTTTGATGTCTGGCTCCAGCTTCGTCCGCAGACATTGATTGATCGATACTTTGACATCAATAGGCGAGCAGATGAACGTATTGCGAACGAGCTGAAAGCGGCGGCCAAAAAGTATGCCATTCGACAAGAAGTCGTAATTGGTACTCAAAAGCGATGCTGGCCATGGTCTGCGAAGGATCCTCCATGTTATGCAGCGCCATTTTCGAGTCTACCAGAGGACATTTACGGACCGGGAACCGACACGGACGTTGGCTTCGAACCAAATCCGTACATCAAGTACAGACCTCGATACCTGAACAGTGGATATATGATGGGCAGTGTCAAGGCGATGCGCAGGATGTTCGAACGGGCAATGGTACTGCTTCCAGACGAAGCGAACTTTGGCAGCGATCAACACATCTTCAGCCACATCTTTGGTGACCAGGAGGTATGGCGGGAAGCTGTGCGCCGCGAGGAAAGGTCTGAGGCGGAGATGATGCATGAGGCTTCGCCCGAGTATCAACCACTACATCCCTGGAACGAGAACCATATCAGACAAGTCGCCAAGAAATCTGCAGATGTTCCAGGAGCGACCCTCGAGTTCAGCATAGGTCTAGACTACGAGATGCTCCTCGGCATCAATACAGTCTTCTCCGAGGACGACACGGAATGGCTACACTGGAGCAATGTGACCGCTCTACGAGAAGCAGAGGCACGTGTCGAAATGCCGCAAAAGCATCAGCACATGCAGATGCTCAACAACGACATAATTGACACGGCAGCTCCATTTGAGACTGCCGACCTGGAGCCTAATCTACCACAAGGGCTCGGCTGGTCAGAAGTATCTCTATTCACGAATATTTGGACCGGTATTGTCCCTCCCATAATCCATCACAATGCCCATCGGGACCATCGTAAAGCATTGCGAAAGGAATGGTGGGACCGGATTTGGTTCACCAGCTACACGCGGAAAATGTACAATATGCATGCCAGAGCATCGAGTGGACCTGTGGCTCATAGTGGTTACGACAAAAACAGTATCACGGACTACTGGCCAACTGAAAAGTTGAAGGGAGGAGGAGCCAATGGACCGAAGATCGACAGCCCTGATGAATCTGAGCGATGGGTGCCATTTGACGATGTATGTCATGAATTTCATGAGGAAGTGTTTCGAGATGGACAAGGACCTTGGATGCAACCTACCTGACACATCCCTAAACCAGAAAGATTTCGAATGGTCAAGACTTCATACTCTCAACCCACCAGGACCGTGACCTCTTCCTTCTTTCCAAAGTACAAACAACCCTATCCAACAAAAAGAACCCCCCCAAAAACCATCACTACTAAGCCAACGGATCCGCCTCCTCATCCTCCTCCGCCAAACTCGTACTCGTCCTCGCCCTGTTAAATGGACTTCCCATTCGGAATGGATTCTCACTCATCGAGAACCCCGACTCACTCCGACTCAATCCCGTCCCACCCCGTGCCTTTGAAAACACCCTCTCCTCCAACTCCTTCAAATGCCTATACTCTTCCTGAGAACGATGTTCCGTACCCGCCATGCCCACCATTTCCAATTCCGGATGCGCAACATCACCCACACCAGCAGCAATACTCGTCCTCCGATTATGACCCTGATAGCTCCCCGGAGAAGTGAGAAGCATCCCGTAGTAACGCGCCACATTTGCAATGTTCTGGGACATGTGTTTTATGATTGTCACTTTACTGGCTTTGCGACCCGTGCCGTGTTTTCCGAGGATCGCGTCGGTTTTGTTTCGAATGGCGGCCCAGTCTTGAGTTTTGACGCCGTCTGAGGAGCCGGCCGAGAGGGTTCTTTCAGAACGCGTATGGGAGGGGAAACGCGTCCAGGATGTGAGGTCGGTTCCGATGCGTTCTTTGTAAGGGCTGGTGTAGCCTCTGATATGGCCTGGCTCACGGCTTCGTGAGGGAATGTCGTCCTATTGATCTTCCCGTGCGAAGGATAATTCGTTGAACTGGGGTGCCATGCTTTCTCGGCGTTTGGTGTCTGAGCGGAAGAGGTCTTTGGATTGCTGGTGTCGCTGGAGAGCTTTGACCATGAGGAGGGAGCCATCGTCATCGTTGAGAGTCACGGAGCGGCGAGAGCGGCTGTAGTTCGAGGTGTCGTATACGGAGGATGGCAGGATACTGGAGCGGCGGGCGTCGCTGGGCATGATACTTGAGCGTCTCGTCTCTTCCGGTCGCTGTATACCAGGAGACGAGATTGAGACATTGCTGGGACGGCGCATGTCAGGTGTAGCCACAGCGAGTGTCCTGCTGGATTGTCAGTCATTTGTTCGAGACAGGAAGTTAAAGTTGCTGCCTTCTTCTTGCGATCACTTTCGCCAGCAGCTGCACCATCTGAGGAAGCTGATGGGCTACTTGATGGCGTTCGAGTTTGTGTCGAGGCCATTTTGATTTCACCGAGCGATTAGTGCTGAGCCGCCGGGGGCGCAAGGAAGGAGTGAAGAGAAGAGAAGACTAGAATATATGTTTGTTATGTTGGTCATCAATAGTACATCGGTAGCTGCTACCTTGATCTATCAAAAGCGCCTGCCGGATGCATTTACCACTCACCCGAGTCGCGGATGCCCCCCATCAACGCGACTCTTGACGATCGTTGAGGTCGTCAAAAAGGCAGTGTACCTTTTCATTCCATCATCACACCATCCCACACATCCTTTTGTTGAACTCCATCGCTGATAAGACGTTGAGTAAAATTGGGTATCATTGTTGAAAAATGCAGCTGTTGAGCGCCGCAACAGTCCAAAGCACGGCAAATATGTCCCTTTGCGCCGTACTCCAAACCTCTATAGTAGCGGTCACGTCAAAGTGTCTACTTCTGCTGCTCACGGAAGTGCTTGGCAGCGTTGACCATGTTGACCAGAGCCGCCTTGGTCTCCTTCCACTGGCGGGTCTTGAGGCCGCAGTCCGGGTTGATCCAGAGCTGGTCTGGCTTGAGGTACTGAAGCATCTCCTGGATGCGGTCCTTGATCTCCTGCTCGCTTGGAACACGTGGAGAGTGGATGTCGTAGACACCTGGTCCGATGTGACGTGGGTAGGCCTCGTCGATGAAGACCTTGAGGAGCTTGGCGTCAGACTTGCTATTCTCGATGGACAGCACATCGGCATCGAGAGCGGCAATGGCGTGGAAGAAGTCCTGGAACTCAGAGTAGCAGAAGTGAGAGTGAATCTGGGTAGAGTCCTCAACACCAGCGGTGGAAAGCTTGAAGCTGTCCACAGCCCACTGGAGGTAATTCTCACGCTCAGAGCCGGCACGGAGTGGAAGACCCTCACGGAGAGCTGGCTCATCGACCTGGATGACATAGACGCCGGCCTTCTCAAGGTCAACGACCTCGTCACGGAGGGCAAGAGCAAGCTGAGCAGCCTGGATAGACTGGTGGACATCGTCACGTGGGAACGACCATCGCAGGCAAGTGATCGGACCTGTGAGCATACCCTTCATTGGCTTCTTGCTGACGCTAGCGGCGTACTTGCTCTCCTTGACGGTCATTGGTGCTGGGCGAGAGACGTCACCAACAAGGATTGGTGGTCGGACGCAGCGAGAACCGTAGGACTGGACCCAGGCGTGGGTGGTGAAGACATATCCGTCAAGGCGCTCACCGAAGTATTGCACCATGTCGTTACGCTCTGGCTCACCGTGGACGAGCACATCGAGGCCAAGCTCTTCCTGAATGCGGACGACCTCATCGATCTCCTTCTCGATGAACTTCTCGTACTCCTCTGGAGTGATCTCACCCTTGGTGAACTTGTTACGCTGGATACGAATTTCCTTGGTCTGTGGGAAGGAACCGATAGTGGTGGTTGGGAAGATTGGCAAGTTGAGGTGCTTCTTCTGGGCCTCGTAACGGGTGGGGAAGCCAGACTTGCGCTCGTAGTCCTCCTTCTTGACGGCAGCCATGCGCTCCTTGACGGCAGGGTTGTTGGTGCGCTTGGATGTGGCACGGCTCTGCATGCTTGCAGCGTTGGCCTCGAGTTGAGAGCGGACAGCATCTGGACCCTCGGTGACGGCCTTGGCCAAGATGGCAATTTCGATAGCCTTCTCAGAGGCGAAGGAGAACCAGTCACGGACCTCGTCATCGAGGTTCTTCTCGCTGGCGAGAGTGTGTGGAGTGTGAAGAAGCGAGCTGGAGGTGGCAACAATGACACGCTCCTTGCCAAGCTTCTGGATGGCAGTCTCAAGGATCTCAATGGCGTTCTTGAAATTGGTCTTCCAGATGTTACGACCATCGACGACACCAGCAGAGAGGACTTGCTTGGGGCCGAGGTGCTCAACAACCTTGGCGAGCTGTTCTGGGTGGCGGACGAGATCAACGTGGAATGCGTAGGTGCCAGTGAGAGCAGCGTCGATCACGTCGAAGTTGTGGATGACATCGCCGAAGTAGGTGGCGAGGACGAGCTGTGGGCCCTTGCTGCCTTGGAGAGCAGTGAGCTTCTCGTAGGCTGGCTTGAATGCATCGCGAGTCTTCTTTGGGAGGTCAAAGACGAGGACTGGCTCGTCGATCTGAACAGTCTCGGCACCGGCAGCCTTGAGCTGGGTGAGGAGCTCCTCGTAGACTGGCAGCAGCTTGTCGAGGAGGGTGATGGTGTCGACGGACGAGCCACGGTCAGCCTTTCCGAGGTGGAGGAACGAGACTGGTCCAAGGATGACTGGGCGAGTGACAATGCCGGCTTCCTTTGCCTCGTTGAACTCAGCGATTGGCTTGGCGTTGTCCACAAGCTTGAAAGTCTGGTTGTCTTGGAGGGTCGGCTTGACGTAGTGGTAGTTGGAGTCGAACCACTTCACCATCTCCAGGGATGGCACGTCGACGTTCTCCTTCTGGTGACCACGACCCATGGCGAAGTACTCGTCGATGGCGTGGAGGTTGTGCTTGCTGTATCGCTCTGGCACGGCAGAGAACATCTGAATGTGGTCGAGCACATGGTCGTAGTATGAGAAGTCGTTGCTTGGGATGATGTCGACGCCAGCGTCTTTCTGAATCTTCCAGTGCTCGAGCCTCAGTCTCTTGCCCTCGGCGAGGAGCTCGTCGCGGGAGAGCTTGTCGGCCCAGTAAGCCTCGTTGGCCTTCTTGAGGTCACGGAGCTTTCCCATGCGAGGGAAGCCCAAAACGGAGGATTGCACCATGATGCTGGTGTTATGCAGCGGCTCGAAAGGGTTGAGTGGTCTGGCTGCTGCTGCTGTGAAGATTCTGATGTGTTGTGGGGGAGTGATGGAGGATGATGGTGTTAGAAGAGAGGAGGGTGTGTGTGTGTGTGTGTATGGGAGAGAGGGGTGACAGTGACAGTGAGGAGAGAAAAAGAAGGCTTTTTCCATACCCCGCTGTCGGCCAGACAATTGTATGCGGCGATTGGCCAATCGGTTGCCTGCATTCCTCCCCAGAGCCCCACAGCTCACAGCTCACCAATGCACCATTTGGCTGCAGACAAAAAGTGAGAGGCCTCAGGCCACCCGCCACCGCAACTTCGACATTTCGATTGTGCGAAGCATCGCCATCGCCGCATCGCCGCATCGGTGTGCTCGACTGCACCGGCTTAAGGCCCTGAATACTTCGTCTTGTCGTATGGATAAGTGTTGTCTTATTAATAAGACGACGATTATAGAGTGTCTATCTTATTATAGCGTGTCTTATCGTCTCTTTAGTATTCAATATGTCTTATCCATTCTTAGTATAATTCTTCTACCTCGTAACTAGTTCTTTTCTTCTTCGTATAGATATCGTCTCTATTACTATATAGTACTATCGCTATCGCTCGTTATACCGCCGAAGGGCTCGAAGAAGGTTATAGATAATAAGGCGAAGTAGCCTACGAAGGACGATAAGAAGAAGAAGCGTACGCGTACGGTACCGTATCTATAGAATAAGGAATAGCTAGAAGAGATGTTAGTATTGTTATATAAGTATATAGTAGCGTAGAACGATAACTAAGGCTTCTCGGACTCGATAATAAACGATATTATAAAGTAGTTAAATACTAAGTTTAACTTAAACCTAAACCTAAAGTAGCTACGTAATAAGTATAATACTTTCTATAGTCCTTAGAAGTACTAGAAAGTATACCTTAGAAGAATTAGTAGATAGATAGAACATCCTCCTTATACGGATAGTAAGGACGTTAAGGAGGCATATTATAAGGTATATCCGGACTATTTAATATATCGTAATACTCTACCTAAGTATTATACCTAACTCGAGGTCCTATTTAGAGATAATCTTATAATTAGCGAGAGCGCTTAAACTATAGAGGTTCTTGCTTAAGAGATACTAGAAGAGGTATAATAGAGGTTATAGGCGAAGGAAGATACTATTATAGTTAATAACGATAGTACGCCTATACCTAAAGAAGATTAGCCTCTAAGCTATAGTAATATACTAAGTAGAGTTAATAGTAGTATATCTAGTCGTAAGCGGAAGAACGAGGAGCTATTTAAGATAGATCGTATCTATCGCAAGGACGAGATAACGGTAGCGATTAAGGATCTCTTAATACTACTAAGGTCTCTAATAGCTTCCCTAGCGGTCCGGTCGTAGGCCTCGAAGGCGCTATAGGAGACAATTGTAATAGTAGCTACTAAGCGCGCTATAAATTATAAGGATATCTAGAAGCTAATATTCGGTAAGAAGATAGCGGTAATAGACCTCTACGAGAACGAAGATACGGCAAGTCGAATAATAGGATATCCGGACAATAATCTCGAGAAGATACTATAGTAGTTATTAAAGAAGAGAGGCAAAGTAGATAAGGAAGAAGGTAAAGAGCTAGAGGTACCTACGGAAGTCCCTTCGTTACCTACGACTAAGGTACTAATATAGCCTCTCTAAGAGTATTCTATAGTACCTCTAGGGTACTAAACGTAGTAAATTATAAGCTAGATTACTTATTAAGGTATACCTATTAATTATCTAGCGTATAAGATGTATTATAGGTATAGGGGGGCTTAGTTACCGTTAATCTATAATATGTAATTCGAAGACTAAGATAGGTATTCGTAGTAGTAAAATAGGTAGAGGATATTACTAGGGCGACTACATTTCTTAGAATGTCGTAGGGTTGTCTATACTATAAATTTAGGAGAAGATATTATTAGTTTTTACGTAAATATCTTAGAACGGGCCCCGAAGTTAACGTTACGTATATTCTTAGAGATATTATCGTCCTAAAATAAGCTACGTTTTCCTCCGAGTAAGCTTGTATATAATCCTAAGACCTAGGCTTAGTAAAAACTATAAAATTTAACTTTATTACGAGTTTCCTTAATAGCTATATAATTAATTCTCTTCGTTGTTTTTTATATAAAGCGTCTACTAATAAGCTATTAGCTAATTAGAATAGATAAAAGAAAGGTTAATATTATTATTAGGATAATAGCGATCTAGTAATAACTATTAGATTTTAACGCTAAGCTCGGAGCTTTCTACTTTTAGATACTAGAGGACTTCGGAGGTAACGATAGAGACGATAACGTATACGAGATCTATCTAAAGTTCTAGATTAGAGTAGGAATACTAGTTTAACGTAAGGAATCGCGCTAAGACTTATTTATACCAAACCGCGCTACGATTTCGAGCGTACTCTATCCTCTACCGATCTATCTATATTCTCTCTAACTTAGTTATCCTCGAATAGCCTTATCGCCTCTAGCCTCGTACGATAATCTTGCTATATTACTAACGCTATCTTGTCTCTATATACTAACATCTTACTTCTTATCGCTATCTATTCTCGATTAGTCTCTACTACCTCTTCCTCGACGATATTATCTATATTAAACCTACGATTATAGTTATCTAGCTACTATTAAAACAATTTAGTCTCGAAGGTCTAATTATAGCGGTTTATAAAGTTATAAAGAGCTATAAGCGTATACATAAACTAGGACTACTAGAGCGCGTTATAGCCCTTATTTAGACTAAGGCTAAGAAGCGGCTATCTCTCCTTTATAATACTAAACATCCGCTCGATATAGTTATAGAGCTACGAATAGCGTAGATTAAATAACTCTTCCTTTATCTTAGGCTTCTAGGCTAAAGCCTTCTATTCTCGAAGGTAATATCGTATCTTCTAGTATAGTACTAATACATAATCTAGGTTCTTCGAATAGCCGCTATCCGCTAGATAATACTTCCCCTTTAATATAAATAAGCCCTTCTTTATCGCTATCGATAATATAGTACTATTAGTAGCGGAGCCCTCCTATCTAGGCAATATATATATAAAGTTACCTTTAAAGTTATAGTATACTAGTATATTCTACGAAACTATACCCTTCCGGTTACGATAGGCGCCTAGATTCTTTATCTTCTTCGTCTTAAAGGATATATATAAGCTATTAAGTATACTAATATAACCCGAGAGATATAGCTAGAACTTCGGGTTCTCGACTACTTCTAGAGTAGTTATTACGTCTAGATCCGGTTGTTTAACAACGTCGCTATATAGCGTATATAGTAATCGACTAATCTTTAAAATAGCGTACCTATAACTTAATAGCGAGTACTAATAAAGTATCCGTAACTAGCGATAAGTCGTATAGTAAGTAGCTATATTAAGTAATAAGGAATATAATAACCTACTTAGCTAGACTAATCCTATTATCGCTAGTAAGGCTATAATCTTCTATAAGGGTATTTACTAACGCTCGTAGAATAGGTTATCGGAGCCTCGTTATAGTATAGTAATATTCTTCCGGTCTAAGAAGTATTATCTATATCTACTAACTACCTAACTCTAGCGCTACGAGAGTCGTTATTATACCTACTAGTCGATACTTCGGTACCTTCGCTTCGCTAGTAAGAAGAATACATAGCGCTTCTAGTACTATATAAACCGCTACTATAATAGCTACGTCTTCTACCTCCGAGTCGTCTATTTCTATAGTATACTAAGTATACGATTATTTATATAAAGTAAGAGTTAGAAGGCGCTATACTAGAAGGAGATAGAAACACCGTACAAAGCAAGGTACTAAGGCATATACCTATCTTATAAAAGCGAGTGCCTCTAGCTATAGGCTCGCTTTTAAAAGATAGGTATATAAAAGACGTCTTATAGATAAGATAAGTTGTCTTATAATAGATAGCTAGATTACGAGTATTTAACGCGTCTTATAAAGTAGGTCTTGTCTTATGGATAAGACGGTTGTCTTATGCAATAAGACGAGCGAAGTATTCAGGGCCTAACTACTGCACGCATGCATTGGCATATAACATAATAACACATGATGGCCGCACTGCTTCTGCTTTGCTATCTACATCCAAGGCCGTGATTTTCCGAACCGGCAACATTTTGAGCTTGCTGGCTCCGCTCGGCCCCATGTCCTTCGTAGTTCGTCCTATCGAGGGGCAGCAGCATCATTTCACCAACGGTGATGCGGCTTGCGTGCTCTGCTGGCCAAGGCAAAGGCTCCTACTCGCCAATGCGAATATATCGATCACCGAGTGCTGCCGGCCACAGTTCCGCCGCTCTACGGTCTCCGTACTCCACCGCCCTTTCATACATGGACCCATGCCGATAACACTAATCGAGAATACTGTAGTGAATTCACGAACTAATGTCCCTCAGTCCCTGTAGTAGCTTTCGTTTGGCACTGAGAATGTACAGTGCAGACGGGGTACGCCACTGCTTACGTGATGCGGGACAGTTCACAGATGATCTCACTCTGCATCCACAGCAGTCTGCAAACCATGGATCTGCAAACATGCTTTCAGCCAGTTCGATTATCCAACCACTGACCTCAATTGAGAAGGTAGCACGTAGCACGATAGCAGCATCACGAACCGGGCAACAACAAGCCTGAGTGCCCTGGAATTCTGCGACGCCGAGATCATGACCGAGACAGCCATGGCTTCAAGAATCCAATCCTTCAGCAAGCTTGTGCCTGAGCTTGAATCGGCGTTAAAGTCGTTCCAAAGCTCAGGCTCAAGATTTCGTGTTCTGAAGACAGTGCATCCAAGCCATGAATTTCCACAAGAACCAAAGACAGTAGGCCAAGAAGAGTCGCCCAGAACGCTCTTCATACTGGACTCTTCCTTCAACCCGCCTTCCATAGCACATCGAACACTGGCCCAGACTGCATTACATCGATCATCTTCAGCACACTATGCCAAACCTCATCGCCTACTTCTCCTGTTCGCAGTCATGAATGCAGACAAGGCGCCGAGTCCAGCTTCGTTCGAACAACGACTTTCCATGATGACTGTGTTCGCCCGAGACCTTCTGGACAGTCTGTCCCAAGAGAGCGACATCGATCCTATTCGTGTTGATATTGGAGTTACCACGGCACCATACTACACCGATAAAACTAGTGCGATAGAGACGGAAGGATTGGACTGGTATCCAGACAAACCCCACCATATCCACCTCGTAGGCTTTGATACCTTGACTCGCTTCTTCGCCGCAAAATACTACAAGGATAAGTTTGATCCTCCTTTCTCAGCTTTAAATCCTTACTTCGATGCCGGACACCGATTACGTGTTACACTGCGACCTGATGATGAGTATGGAAGTGTTGAGGAGCAGAGAGCCTTTGCAGCAAGACTTGAAAATGGTGAAATGGACAAGGACGGAGGAAAGAAGGAGTGGGCGAAGCAAGTTGAACTTGCACCGCCGAATCCCAAGGCGGGCGTGAGTAGTACGAAGATTCGCAAAGCAGCGAAGGCTGGCGATTGGGAGACTGTGAAGAAGCTTTGTACTCCTCGAGTCGCGGACTGGGTGGAGAAGCAGGGATTGTATAAGGAAGATGCTACTGGGGCGAAGATGGCTTGAACAACGCTAGGGCAAGCTCTGTTCTCCTAAAAGGCTTGACCAGGACCAGCCTTCAGCCTATCACTTGTCACGTTGTCGATTGCCTGGAGCGCCACCACAGGAAACAGGCATGCCCTATCCATCTCTTTTTCGAGCACCACCCAAGCAAGGCCTCCTTCGAATTGTGCTCTCACCCGTCCAGCCCTGCCTCTAAACCTACCTCTCCCGAGAATGCAAACTCGAAGCCCCAAGAGATTCTTTCTCTTTGTTGAATCGCGTTCGTGATCGGGTAGAGTGATCTGGGCTTTTGGTACCCATGGAGGCATATAGAACCATCATGGCTCCATTGGCTAACTTGTACTCGTGGTTGGGAGAAAGTACGTAGGGTTGATCATTTGGTTGATGGTCGAGAGGGAGCAGTCCTGATCACTAGTATCTTGTGGTTCTTCTGGATCATATTCAGAATCATATCCATCCGTTCTGCGTGCAGGAAGTGGGAAGTGTGGAGCATCATTGATGGGGATGCCATCCGCTGCAGTGAGTTGAGCGCGTTGCCGAGGCCACGCCTGCGATCACACCGTTGCCGCAGCATTTCGGTGAGGCAAATGCCAACGAGGATGAAGAAGAGCATTTCCGAGAGCATTCTTCAGAGCTTGTGCTTCTCCTTGTTCGTGCTCTTTCGTAGAAAAATTTGTGCAATTAATGCTGTGCGCTTGACTCCGTTTCGCTGACCTAAAATACAAAAGTAAGTGGACCTTGTGCCCTGCTCCATTCTGCAAGACTGATGTGTCTTGTGATCTGAGGACCAAAGGGCGGATATGGGACGAGCTAAGCGTGCAAGCTATTCACTGCCCTTCATACTTCTCAGCTGGTCATGCAGTATATAAAGCTCAAGGACAGCCAGGGCGGTTGGTGAGGTCGAAAATCGATGTACGCATTACCAATCAAGAGAAAGTGAAGGAAAGACGCGTGAGATGTGAGACGGTTGGACGCGCTCTTTCGCGGCCCCCCAGCTCCGTGCCGAACGGGAACGCTGTGCTGCCTTGCCTGCCGTGCCTGCCCTGCCTGACGTCGTTCGGTGCCTCAGTGCGCCTCTACTTTCGAGATGCAGCTTGTCCATCTGGGTGTCCTTTGATTGTCTCGTCTGGCCGCCACCATTCTTTCTATCACTCACCACTTCATCAAAGAGGAAGCGTAGGCGCAGGCGCAGGCGCAGACGCAGACGCAAAATGGACGACTCCACACAATCTGATGCCGACAAGGTTCGCAACTTCCTCCATCGCCGTTGACATGCGACACTGATACATGACAGATCCGGGCTAAGCGTCTGGCCAAGCTGGGGGGACCGTCCAGCGCAACACCGCCGCCAGCCCAGAATGGCGGAAACTCATCGACGCTACCGGCGACCATCGACGGTGCCACCGACAAGGCTTCAACGCCCGCGACTCGCGAGAATCCATTCAACCAACTAGCCGCGCAGAAAGAGCCCGAGAAGAAGGAGCCAGTCAAGATCAGCGTGACATCCAAGACAACAGTTGAGCCAAGCAAACCAGAGCGAACGCAGTCGCGGCCTAGAGAGCGAGCAGCTGAGAGCTTCGAGACATGGCAGGATCGCATTCTCCGCCAAATCTTCAGAGTCACTCTCGATCCGGAAGAGGTAAAGGACTCGCACGGCAATAAGCTGATCTTCTTGGCGAGCACCAAGGATGATTTGGAGCAATCAAATCAGCCCGCTCTGCTGAACGTGGAAATGGGCGACGGAATCTTGACAGAAGCAGCTGGCCATGCGCCGAATGGCAAGATCTTCGAATACTTCCTGCAGACCTTCAAGCGGGCGAGTCGAGCTGTGCGCGGCTCCAGGGATCCTAATGATCCAAAAGATGCCATCTTGAAGGAAGCGAAGCGGCTTAGCATGAGCTATTGCATATTCGCCATCACTATGCCTGAAATGTTTGGCGGCGATGACGACCTCTATGCAAGCCAGGCCTCCTCGTCAGACACTCTGGTTGATCATATGCTGGTTCCAGATATCGAGAGTGACCACGGCATCTGCACAGAGTTCTTGACAGAGGCTGCTGCGCGCTTTGAGGAAGACGAGAGTATCAAGGAGGTAAGCAAGCAATTTTCCTGCTGTACGGCTGCTAGACGGCAGTCGTATTCCGAAGCCCAGCTTGGAGCGATCCACTGACACCTCTTTCAGGCATTAGTCGGCGCCATTGAGGAGCTGAGTGCACGATTATCAAAGTCAAACATGCTTGCAGACTATCAAGCGTATATTACGGCTATGCGAAGTCTCATTCGCTTTCCGAAAATCGTCGACGCTTTCACACAGTCAGCAAAATGGGCTCCTTCAGATGTCGAAGCACAGAATATCGAGACCACGACGCTCCTGGGCCCATTTTTCCGCTTATCGCCGATGCAGCAAGAGGTGGCGAGCAATTATTTCTCTGCACCCAAGACTAGACATCGGAATTTTATTGCCGCTGCACAGAACGCTATTCGATTGACGCTCCGGACACACCAAGAGATCCTCTTCGAGATTGCCAACAGCATCGTACGGGCTGGCGCTGCACCACGAGAACGCATGCTCAACTGGTTTGCACTATGTGTGAACAAAAACCACAAGAAGCGGGCTATGAGATCTGATCCTAGAATTGTCTCCTCAGATGGCTTCATGGTCAATGTTACTGACACGCTCACGCGTCTGTGCGAACCTTTTATCGACGCACAATTTGGCAAGATCGAGAAGATTGATGTGGATTACCTGCGACGAAATCCCAGAGTTGATATCTCCGACGAAACGAAGATCAACGCCGACCAGCAAACTGCCGACAACTTCTACTCGCATCAGGCCGGTGGCACGAGCAACTTCATCTCGGAGGCTTTTTTTTTGGCGGTCGCCGCACATCACTATGGCACGGAGGCTGCTCAGACAAACATCGAGAACATTCGCCGAAATATTAAGTATCACGAGAAAGAAGTCGTTGCTGCAGAAGCCGAACGCGCCAAATACCTCAACCAGCCAGCGTACCTGGCGAGGTATGACGAGGCTCTTGACAAGATGAAGAAGCGGATCGACGACATGTGGAGCTTTATCCATGCAACCCAAGGAGTGCTTCTCGACGATGTCAGTCAAGCGCGCTCCATGGGTCTGATGCGCTATGTCATTGTCTGGGTGCTTCGCCTTGCGTCTCGCCAAAATTTGCCGAAGGAGAAGCTTCAACTACCACTCCCGCCAGAGCAGCCAGATGTTTTCAAGTGTCTTCCTGAATATTTCTTGGAAGACATCGTCGACAACTTCAAATTTATCACAGCAAATATCCCGCATATCATCACGCCACAACAATGCGAAGAGATCGTGCAGGTGTGTATTGCCTTCTTGCGCAGTCCGGAATGGGTCAAGAATCCAGGCGTAAAGTCTGGTCTTGTAACCATCCTTTTCTACGGCGTATCGCCATACTACAACCACCAACGCGGCGTTCTGGGTGACGTGCTGATTGGGTCCGACTTCGCGCACAAGAACTTGTTGCATGCCTTGATGAGTGCCTACATCGAAGCTGAGCGCTCAGGAACACACAACCAGTTCTACGATAAGTTTAACATTCGATTTGAGATCTTCCAGGTCATCAAGAAGATCTGGGTTAACACACTTTATCGCGAAAACCTTGCCAAGGAGGCTAAGGTCAACACCGACTTCTTCGTCCAGTTCGTCAACATGATGGTCAACGACGTGACATTTGTGCTCGATGAGGCACTGTCGAATTTTGTCAAGATCCACCATTTGCAGAAGGAGGTCAACGATACTGCGCTGATGCAAGGCCTTAACGAGGAGCAACGAAAGGAGAAGTTGGAACTACTCGAGGATACCAAAGGCAAGGCGAAGAGCTACATGCAGCTTACCAACGAGACTATGGAAGCGCTCATTCTCTTCACCGAGACGCTCGCCGATGCCTTCACCATGAAGGAGATTGTCACGCGACTGGCAGACATGCTGGACTACAACCTCGATTCTATGGTCGGACCGAAGAGCACCGATCTCAAGGTCGACAACAAGGAAGAGTACAAATTTCGCCCAGCCCAACTGCTCGCAGACATCCTCACTGTCTTCCAAAATCTATCGCATAAGGAGACCTTCGTGCAAGCAATTGCTCGCGATGGACGTTCCTACAAGCCAGCAAACTTCCCCGAAGCTGCTCGAATCATGCGCAAGACGGCCATGAAGTCGCCAGATGAGCTTCGCGTTTGGGAAGAGCTCGGCAAGAAGGTCGCCGAAGCTAAGGCCTTGGAGGAGCAGGAAGAAGCCGATCTTGGAGAGATTCCTGACGAATTCATGGATCCTCTGGTCTTTGACATCATGTCCGATCCTGTAATCCTACCCAGCTCGAAGAATGTCATCGACCGGAGCACGATCAGAAGTCACTTGCTTAGTGACCCGACTGATCCTTTCAACCGAGTACCCCTGAAGATCGAAGAGGTCATACCGGACACGGAGCTGAAGGCCAAGATTGAGGCATTCAAAGCAGAGAAGAAGGCTGAGCGAGCGGCGGCTAGGGCAGCTGCAGCCGATGCTATGGACACTACTGAGGGATGAACGGCACTAGCAGCATTTATTCATTCATGCATAGCGGGTGGAGTAGGCACATTCTCTAGATGAGCTTCATAGCATTGGGAACGCCGCAAGCACGATGACCTTGGATGGTTCGTTGAAGACAATCGCACACTACACTCTTCCTCCCCAGACATCAGCATGGAATCAAACCCAATTCGAGGGCACCCGCCTCCGGTAGTTCGCAGAACAGTCTCGCTCGTGTGGAATGGCAAGAAGCACGTCCTACTTTCGTGAACCATCCGCATGTGATTCTTGGCGTCACTTCTGTCTCTACTGACTATTGCCTCGTACACTGCTCATGTCTCTCAACTTCACCAGCATCATGTCACAGTCAGTCTCGGGATGTGCTAACCTCCAGAGCGCCGGCGACGAGCAGAAGTGCCGACTTCTCGCCTTGCCACTCCGCTATGGAAAGAAAGTATGCTCGTCGACAGGTAGAATAGCTACGTGGCTAGACAATGCTCTTGCGAGTCCAAGCCTCTCGACCTCTTGTTAGTCCATAGTGGTGCTGGCGCTCCTCAAATCCTTCAAAGCTTGCGCACGTACTTGTGGTAAGTACTCTCTGCTCTCCCCCTTCTCCTTCTTCAATCTCTTTCCCTTCCGGCAAAGAAGACTCCAAGATCGCCTTCATAGTATCCCATGGACATACTCTTGCCCGAATCTCCATTTCACACATCATTGCTCTCGAGACTATGCAACACTGTGCTGGGGGATCGAACCAGGACGGCGAATTTTTCCTTGAAATCCGGGTGGGAGATTTTCTCGCTTGTAGTATAAAGTCTGAAGCTATCCTAGGAGAGGATCGAAATATGATCTGACGTGACAGGAGTGCAGATATGTGTGGTACAATGAGATTTTGATCTCTACTGTAGGCTTCTTGGGGTCAGTGTTCAAAAACCTCAACTTGATGAGAGTGTCGTGCCAGCGTCGTAATATTTATTTGCACCTCGAGATCTGCGCCGGAAATATAAAAAATTGGGTCTCCTCCATGTAATTCCGAAGTGTTTTCCGTTGAATGGTCTTGCATATTGATACGAGGCTCGGTCTTTTGTAGCCATTGGAGGTGATTGTCGTGGGCTTTTGGTCGTATGCTACTGTAGCAAAGTGATAGATTATGTCTCAAGGCCCGAGAAGTGCGAGAAGGTAGCACGGTCTGGATCACCCTGCTTGCGACGACATTTTGTATGCCTGACTGCTCGCGACTGGTGTGATGTTTGCTCGGTGAAAGACTCAAGTCCTATGTGATGATTTGAACACAAAGCTGAATTTGCGACCTCAGCCTTGGTCAGCCCTTCTGGCTAGCAGCAAAGCTTTGACTCAAAGGACATGTGCAGGTGTAGATTTGATTCAATTGCTTTCCGCGTCTCGGGCGAAAGATCTAAAGTGTATTGAGCGTCAGCGAGCTTTTGTTGGCTCTATCCGCTCGGCTGTGATCTTCACGATCCTCCTCAGCCCACTCTGTCTTTCAGCTTGCTCGTTGCACAGAAAGAGCTTGACAATGGGCCACGCATGTATCCAGCCTTGCTCTTCGTCCTCATCAACTCGCACCTCCGCCTTTCTCAGCTGTGCTATCAAGTCTTTCGCTTCAGGCTGGAAGACCTCCTCCGAGCCGTACATGAAATACCAGCCTTGACTTGGCGATGCTCTCTTCCACCAGCTCAAATCGTTGCAGCGTCCAGGTGAGACCAAAGCATTGTCGGGAGAACCATTCTTCCCGATGTACTGAGATCCATACAGATGAAGGCTTTCAGCGTTGAGATAGTCCGACGTCGTATTCTGGTTCTTCGATGAGATGATCGTTGCCCAAGGAGATATAATCACGGCAAAGCCTGGCATTTTATTCTTAAGTGACGAGTAGCCTGACACGGCAAGCATGAGACTTAGCACTAGTGTTGCGCCTGCCGAATCACCACTCACGCATATTCGTGAGGGGTCGTCGGCGATCGACAGGACGTACTTGTATCCGGCAAGCGCTTCTTGGACCTGTGTTGGGTATGTGGCTTCCGGAACCAAGGTGTACTCTAGTGCGAAGAGAGCTGGATTGTCGTAGCCCGCTTGCTTCAGCAGTGTGAGCCAGACCAGGAGGAATTCGAGGTAGAAATATGACGAGCCCATGGAGAAGCCACCACCATGGCAGTAGTAGAGTACGATGTCTGCTCTGCGCGAAGGGTCCACGATGGAATAGATGCCTTTCAGGCCATCCTTGTTGACCTCGCGCCAGTAGATTGGCTTTCTGAAAATGCCATGACGGAGCATTCGGAAGCGCATGAATGGCAAAGCCACCCATTTCGAAAAGAAGACCTTGCCTATGGAAGCAGGTATGTCGGCGAAGGCATATCTGACACATCTGATGACCACGTCCTGAAAAAGTGTGGCTTGTTGTACAAATGGAGGCTGCTGCTTCTTGCTCAGCACATAACGCTCACGTACGAGCTGATATGGCATGCGAAGAGCTAAGTATCGGCAGTCAGCATTGCGCCAAAAATTCGTGGAGACAATCCGAGTCACCTAGAAAGGGCAATGCCTTGATGGCACAGGTCAGCGTGTGAAAGAAGCCGACTTGGAGCAGCAACTGTGGAGCAAGGAAAAGCAGGAACACCAAGCAGTCCACCCATGCTATCTGGTCTAGAATCATATTGTAACGACTGCATGAAGAGTCCCGGGTCCGTGAGAGACAGAGATGAAGCGGCCGGCGCAGTCGCTGTAGTTCGATCGTTCGATAGGAAGCTTAAGACCTCAGACATTGGCGGCGGCCGAGGACGCAAGTCCGCCCGTGCGATTGACGTAGTGCCCGTTCTATACTATTCTATACTACTATCGGGGCTTTCACAAGCTCCTGGAACGATGTGAATATGGGACAGCCTCGCCCAACCGCGTATTATGTGATTGCCCTTCAATATCCTAATCAAATGATGGGCGCCTTGATTGCTGCTCCTTGCTGAAGTGGCTTTGCCAAAGCTGAAAAATGTTGAAGTGAAGCTGCTTACTCAGCGTGAGCATGAACTGCGGCAGTCATGGCCGGGGTTTAGCCGTGGACTCCATGCTCCATGCTTTATGCTTTTCTGCTCACGCGCAAGTCAAAAGTCGCACTTCCACACGCCCACCAGAACGAAACACCTCGATCGCAGCACACGCTCCAACATCTCATTGGCGCCGCGCATACTGATATCGATACCACCGTGCCATCCGCGATCCCCGCCGATGAAGCAAACCGAGCAGGCGACACTCCTTCCGTAAGCTGCGGCACTCATCCGCGGCTGCGCGGCCAGCTCCATCTCTGAATACCACCCACCTCACATCCAGCCGCGCATTCATTGGCGCGACAGGCAACATGGCGGATGCAAAGAGCTCGCTGAATCCAGCGTCGGTGGATTTCGCCAGGTGAGCGCTACGGCATGGGTCGACGGGGGCTACGTGACTGACATGGGATACAGATCGCTCGAGGTGGAGTCGATACCTGAGAAGCTTCGTTGCGCGACGTGCAACAAACTCGCCATCTATGCAGTGAAGCTGGGCTGCTGCGATAGCACAATCTGCGGAGAGTGTATGTTTGGCTGCTTCTATGCTGGTCTCATTGTATCTGACATATTCTAGGCAACGATGCACTCAGCGGAGATTCATGCCCTGTCTGTGAGCACTCTCCATTCTCTTCGGACTTAGTATCGCCAGCAAAGGGCTTGCAGACCACCGTCAAGGTCTTCATCAAGAACGAGGCGAAGAAGCGCGGCATTGAT
Organism: Pseudocercospora musae; assembly: GCA_001578225.1. Classification (NCBI taxonomy): domain Eukaryota; kingdom Fungi; phylum Ascomycota; class Dothideomycetes; order Mycosphaerellales; family Mycosphaerellaceae; genus Pseudocercospora; species Pseudocercospora musae. The sequence goes on along the minus strand of LFZO01000221.1, from coordinate 10,929 downwards.
CTCACCGGAGATGCGCCGAAGCCATTTGCTACAGCAGCACCAGCCGTCAAGACTCCGCCTGTAGCGGTCGCCACACCCACATTGGCAGGGTCAGAGCCAACGCCGACACCAGCTATGGTGGGCGAGGCTGAAGCTGCCATCGCGCCAGAAGAAGCCGCACCGTCAACAGAGCTCGAAGCGGCGTCAGAACAGGAGGTAAGAAACCGTCTCAAGAATCTTCACATATGACATGCGCTGACCTATATTAGCTTGACACTGCACCTGCGAACGGAGATCTGGAGTCGGCCGAAAATCAGGCTCAAGATGCAGAACAGGACGAAGATGATGATGACGATGATGTTGTGATCACAACCGAGAGGCCTGAGAATGAAGAACAGCAGTACGATAACCAAGCCAATGGCGAGAGCGAGAATACCAATCAGAACATGCAAACGGACCAGCAGCAACAGCAGGATTTCAATAATTTTCACCAAGGTATCAACGGATTCGGCAACAACAATTTCGGCAACATGAATATGAATGGCTTCAACCCGATGATGGGAATGCCAAGCTTCATGGGTATGCCAAACATGATGGGTAGGTACAATTTCCTCGCCAAAAAGATACGCAAGCTGAGCAAAGCGGCAGGCATGAACATGGACCCCTCAATGATGTTCGGAGGCAACTTCGGCGGCATGGGCGATATGAGTGCTATGATGGGCATGGGTATGGGCAACATGGGTGGCGGCATGTCTGGTATGGGCGACTTCAATGGCATGAATGGGCCCGGTTTCTTTCCCAATCAAGGAAACTATATGCAATCACAGAATTTCGGAAACGGTCCTCGCTCGAATGATTTCTACAATAATCGTGGCTACGGTCGTGGTTACGGCCGTGGCTTCGGTAGAGGAGCTCGAGGTAACCAATTCGGCCGTGGCCGTGGTGGCTGGCAATACCAGCAACAACAGCAGTATGGCAACCATAATCAGTTTGCGCAACACCAGTCCGGTGGCCCGCAGCAGACCGATGCAAGTGCCAACGATGTGCCCTCTCAACGTCGCGGCTCTCCGAGCTACGATGCAGTGCCAGGTCCAGATGGCGTTCCTGCGGAAACAGGTGCCAAGTCACATGATGCCGAGACCAACGGAGACCGGGATGGCATAGGTACTAATCAAGCAGGAGACGAGACTAATGCCACAGGCGACAAGAAGGATGTCGTGGTGGAGAACGGTAACGGACATGATGCACAAGGTGAGTAATATCCATCTGCTATACATTTTGATGCTGTGCTAAAGGCTATGCAGAGCCCAGTCAAGCGGCGGAAGACGGCGGCACGCATACGGGCGATGGTGGAAGTCAAGGCGATAGAAACATGGCTGATGCCTCGATGCAAGATGCTTCATATGGCAGCTTCGAAGGCGGCATGCAGGATCAGCAGCAGACCGGCCACGGACATCAACGCTTCAGCAATTCCAGCGGACGTGGAGGCTTCCGAGGGCGTGGCGGTTATGGCGGACTTGATGGCAGAGGAACTGACAGTACCGACCTCACGCCTACACCTGCTCCACCTGTCAACGCGCCAACCGGGCCTAAGGCTATGCGCGAGGGTAAACCAAATACTGGCTACTTCAGTAGGATCAACATGGTCCAGAAGCCAACGCCTACACCTGCACCACAAGCGCGGCAGGAGTCCCGTCCAAGATCTGTAGAACCACAGAAACAGGAAGCTCCCAAGCAGGAGGCTGAATACGACAATCGTGACCACTCCCCATCACGGTCACGATCTCGCCATCACGATGAGAGATACGAGCAGCAGGCTGCAGATGATGACTATGAGTCAGATGCCACATACAAGCGTCGGAAGGAGCGTGAGAGACAGAAGCGAAAGGACAAGGAGCGTCGCTATGACGAAGGCGATCGCAGCGATGGCAAGTACCGCTCGCGCTCAGAGTCACGAACGGATGATGGTTCTCGACGACGTCACCGTGATAAGGAGGAAGCTGAGTACCGTTCTTCTCGATCGCATCGAGATAGGAGTAAAGACAAGCATAGGAGTCGCCGTCATCGTTCCAAGTCTCCGGCCAAAACTTATGCAGACGATGACTATTCGCGTCGCAAGAGCAAGAGCGACCGTCATGGAGATGACTACAAAGACTCGCGTAGCGGTCGGAAGCACTCCAGTCGTGATGACGACTATGAGTATGCTAGAAAGGATAAGGATCGCTCTTCTCGTTCATCAAAATATGAGCGCCCACATGAGTCGCGTCGTGAGCCAGAACCAGCCAGAAAGATTATTGAGCCCCCATCAGATGAGCTCGGCTTCAAGATTAAAGGTTCCAAGTCAGCTCGTGCGAATAAGGAGAGGGAGATGAAGCCGCCAACTGCACCAGCGTCTGCTTCTTCTGACCCGTATGCCGAAGAACGTGCTCGCGCGCAGCAGAATCGCGAGGCTAGAGAAGCGCAGCGTCGACTTTCCACACAGTCGTCGAGCCTTGGAAAGCGAGGTAGAGGCGATGACGACTCGGAGCTCATGAATGCGCCTCGCGGACCTAAGGGTGATCAGCACCGCATCATGAAGAAGGGCAGTAAGCAGCGAAGAATCAGCTACAAGTACGAAGATGAGGTCGAATATCGATGAATGCTTCCCATGGGACAAGGAGAGGGCATTGCTCTGGTGCGGTTATCTGAGCGTTTCGAAGCGTGGAGAGTGCTCCGCATAATTGAGCGATGGCTCTAGGATTCTGTATACTTACAGCGTCTTCTAGAAAAGATGCGACATACCTACTCAAATCAAATATTATTTCGGAGCCCCCTCCCGGATGTTGCACTGCTTCTAGTCTACTGCGAGCGCACAGACTCACTGGCTGCTTTCCTTATGCAGCTCTGCTCATAATCAATTCTACGCACAAATTTGGCATGTCCTCACAACGGGACTTCATCAAGAACAATTTCGCTTTGAGGAGCAGAATGGGAACCAGATCACATATCCGACTCCGTCTTAGTAGCATGACTGACGCAATGGCGGCTGCTGCCCGATTTTTCGGTATAGCAGAGCTGCTGGAAGTGGTCCTTCTTCAACAATAAATCCGAACTCTTGCCCATCTCAGAGGAGTCAATGGGTTCTGGAGGGACGACAACAAGGGCTCGAAGCGCCTCCGGAGACGAGTTGCATGCATCGAATCGATACCGATACAAGACGGGCTCGGTATTTGATCACAGCAAAGATTCGGACTGTCCCGGGCTCAAATTTGTTCTTACTATTGATCCCAAAATTCCACGGCCAGGTCCCGGTGCGGAAGTATCTCAGGTGAGGAGGGCGGCAATTGTCTTCTCGGCGTCATCGTCGCAAGCCGCCGAGCTCTCTTCGATGCGACGAATAGGTTCCGACTCCTGGGCGCCAGTGCCCTGGGCAGCGCTGCTGAGCAATACCATACCTCCATCACTGCAAGCTCATTCGTCTCTCTAGCCGGACTGACCGGGCGCAGACGTAAGGAGCATAGCCGCGCCAGTGTCTGCATTTCCCCAAGTCTAATTCAGAAGCACTGTCGAGACCTTGCGACAAGCGCCATGTTCGTAACCCAGCCACCCACGGCCGAACTTCAATTCGTGGGAAGAACAAGATCAATGTGCCTTAATCACCGTCCGGAATGGAGAACTTTCAGATTTCAAAGCAGCGATGGAGAACCGGTTTTGGCTCATTTTATCATAGAGCTGAAGCACAATCTGGATATTGAGCGACGTAGTTTTGCATGGCTACACGATGAAGAGACGTCGTCTAATTGTTCAGCTGCATGTATGCTCGGTCTGGATTGGGATGATTTTGGAATGCTGGAATTCAATGATGTGTTCATGGACACGGATCGGAGAGTCAAGTACCTCAGGACTTCGGAGAGTGGGTTCCTGGTGTGACCTGCAAAGGTAATGCGCGCTCAACCGATGAACTTAATACCAAGTCTGAGGAGAAGTTTGTCAGACCTTGTGGGAAGAATGAGCCGCTCCATAGAGGTCGAAAAGGTGGGAACTCTACAGGCACTGGCCAAAGCTAAGGAACCCGAGCAGTTGCACGGCTGGAATCTGGAGCAAAGCTCACACCGTCTATTGAGCATTGACTACATGATGGCGCAACGTATTGTCACAAGACAACAATAGCACGAGCTTAATATTCAGACCAAACTGGCGTGCGCTTTCATTCACTCTCTCAGCTTTCATGGCCTACATATAAACGAGTCCGCCATACGATTCTGGCGCGAGATCACCAAATCCAATGCTCCTGCTCCATTATCGCGCACGGCCATGTCTACCGCCGCGCATGCCGTGTTCGCAACAGCTGGGCTTCTGGAGCTTATTCTTCTGGAGTTTTCAGTTCGAAGTCTCGCTCGCAGCCGGACAGTCAGCAAGCGCTGGGCTGACACCATCGCCGAGTCGAAGAAGCTACATGGCCATCTCACTCTTCGAGAGCCTCAGCTCGCAACCAGCGATAATCGCATAGTCACAATCAATTCAGAACTCCCTCAAAAACCGTCGATGCCGACAAGCACCGCTCTGAAGACCTTCATGCCAGAAGACCTAGATCCCGACGATCCAAGCCACATCGCCATCAAACAGGAAACGCTCTTTGCGATGACGAGGGCCGACAGTCGCTCAAAGCACATGCTCGTATCGCAACCGCCAATCACTCGCCTTGACATCTACTTCGTTTTCGAGAAGCAGAGTGGCCTCCGCAGCAGTCTGTTGTTCCGAAAGACCATAGAAGCTGACGGAGGGATCACACTCGGCATTTTGGAAAGAAAGTTGAAGGCGAGTCTACATGAGGCCGAAAAGCAGCGACGATCGAGCCGCGGGTATCGTATGGTGAATTATGTGTGGTTGGACTTGGGTGATGCTGTTCCAGATACCGATGAGGTGTTTGCTGAGGCTCTGGTGGAGCAGTTTGGCAGGCTGCCTTGATGGTCGCTTGTTCATTACAGGCCAACGGCGGCCGCGGAGAAACTATTCGCACAGCAACTGTAAATGAGGCCATAGTTGAGTTACGGCTCTCAAGGTTGCGAGCGACGCCATAACTGCTTCATCCGCACGTTTGACGCAGAGCCGTTACATGTGCTCAGCTTGGCGCACACTTGGCTTCACTTTCGACCCTACTTGTTCGCTGTCCTTCAACCCTCACACAGACATAACACATCATCACGTAAAGCTCTCCATTGGCAATTATCACAAGAGTACGCACATAGCCGATCCAAACATCGACAACAACGCCATCAAAATCGACACTGCCGCGCGAGCTGTATTTGCTACGGCGGAACTGCTCGTGCAGATCCTGCTCGGACTTCCGATCAGGTCACTTGCGCGCCAGATGAGGAAGCAGAGCGGATTCAAGGAACAGACCAGGGCTCAAAGACTTGACTTCTCATCTACAACCACACCGGCGTAGCCGCACCAATGACTTTTCCATCTACTGTTTTGCCCAAACTGACTCGTGCAACCTCACCTATCTTCTTCCCATTGAACTTCAAAACCATTACCAAGCCTTCTTCACTATCACACAAAGCCAAGTACTCGTTGCTTCCATGCTTCGGATCGTAGGGCGCCATTTCGATAGCATTCGCGAGTCCACCGGAAGTCGGAGTCTCCCAAATGTCAAAAGGTGTCTCGCTCTCCAAAGTACCATCTTCTTTCAGAGCGTAAGCAGCAACATAACCCATCGTACTTGCTTCAAGTCCTCTATTCGACGCAAACAGATGTCGAGGCTTCTGCGGATCTGGTCCTAGGGAGCACCTCACTTCATCTGCCCAATAATTCTTGCAGTCCTTGCCTTCCGGGAGCACAGGAGCGCCCTGAAGATGCTTCAACGTGACACCATCCTCAGCGATACCAAAGACATCAACCATACTGCTATGCTCCTGCAAACTATACAGGATCTTCCCATTCGGGTGCGGCCAAGTATGACGCGGTCCATCGTGACTCCTGGGCGAGAGGTGCTTTGTCCCAAATTTCAACGGCGGCTCATCAGTGCCTCGTTTCGAATGCGTGACGCTGTACGTCCAGATACAATTTCGTCCAATATCCGCAACATACAAAGATTTCCCATCCGGCGACAGATCCGCAGAATGAGCACCATGCCTCAAGCCACCAAAATCTCCATGCGCAACCTCACCTCTCTTCTCGGATTGATTCTCACCCTGACCAGTCACAAAATCTAGTTCCTGAACCAAATTTCCCAACGACCCGTCGGCCTCTTTCCGGAAGACTTCTCCGGACGGACCACTAGTCGAGAAAACGTGAGTTTCATTATTGCACACGTAGCCAGCGAGAGACTTCACGTGCTTCGCATTCAGGAATTGGATATCCCGACCCTCAGATCGGATTTTGTAGGATGCTATGCACGGTTTCTCGGCCCAGACTGTGGTATACAAGTTTTTCTTGTCTTTGGATAGGGAGAGCCAGGAATGACCGCCGATGGCTGGATGCTCTTTCACGATTTTTAGGCTTGAGTTTTCCGGGTCGAATTGTAGGAGCCAGAGGGAGGGGGTGCGGAAAGAGCCTACTATGAAGTCCATGTTGGATGAGGGTTTTCGCTGATCGTTCTGGAGGCTTCTTCTTTTCCGATGTCGAGTTTGCCAGAAGGTATTTTGTCAGCAGAGAGGAAAAGTCTAGGTCAGAGAAGCTTGCGCTGCTATGCTGATCTGAACAAAAAGTTCATCGGAACAGTCTTCACTCCTCGGATATGCATCGGAAGGAAGCAATTCTGGCATGTAGAGGAGACAAGGGCATAGGTGAAGTGGGCATCATCTTCGGGAGGCAGTAACGGAGCTTGTACGTTCTATGCAGGTACGCGGGCCGGGACTTCACCATTGAGGAGGTTATGCAAGCTCTACTTTTACATGAGAGTCGAGTGCTGGTCGTTGATATGATCTACGGGACCGATTTGGTGAATGAATGCCGAATGACTTCATGTTTGAAGATGTAGTTGGACCTGTACTGTACAAGACCCAATACCGAAGTACCAATACGGTCACGGTCCTCGTTCCAGCTCCCGAACCGAATCAACATTGCATGTCATGGTAACCTTCAGCTCGACAACGCAATACTTCTATTCAAAATGCAGTCTGGAATCACAGCCTCGCAAGAGCTGACAGAAGCCTTCAACAAGTTTGTCTCAGACGACTCTCAGCGCGCACTCCTCGCAGGCATTGAAAACGAAAAGATCGTTCCAACCACTACCATCCCAGCACAGGCATCCGACTTCAAGTCAGACCTCTCAAAACTGAGTGCGCATATCACTCCCAACGCAGCCTCATATGTCCTACTCAAGGTCGATCCAAGCGCAGCGGACGGCTATGTCGCCGTCACCTACGTCCCCAACGCCGCTCCCGTACGGCAGAAGATGCTTTTCGCATCGACCCGCTTAACATTGGTACGCGAACTAGGCATTGAACGCTTTCGCCAGACTCTCTTCGCGACTGAGGCTTCAGAACTCACCTCCGCAGGCTGGGATAAGCATGAACAACACGAGGCTCTCAAGGCCCCTCTGACCGAAGAAGAGGCCGGCCTAGCAGGCGTAAAAGAGGCAGAAGCGCAAGAATCACAAGGAACAGGCGCCAGGAGAGGACATGTCACATCACGAGTCAACGTACCCACCGGCGACGGAGTCCTCGAAGCCCTCGCAAGTTTGAAAGAAGACGACTGCAGAGGAACATTGGTGCAGCTGAAATTCCAGTTACCGGATGAAACATTGCATCTGGATTCTTCCAAAGACGATGTCCAGCCCTCAGACGTCGCAGGTCTGATCTCGGCTTCAGAACCTCGGTATAGCTTTTACAGTCATCCCTCGACTTCAACGGGACAACCCAACATTCTGTTCATTTATACGTGTCCCACGGCTTCGAAGATCAAGGAGAGGATGGTTTACAGTACAGGCAAGTCTTGGACCAGGACGGTCGCGGAGAGAGATGCCGGGATATCTGTGACGAAGACACTGGAAGCCACAGAGCCTAGTGAATTGACAGGTGATGTGGTCAGTGGCGGGATCGCGGAGGCAGGTGGAGATGATGGTGCACCTGGCAGCGGGACTGCAACACCGAGAGGCGGGTTTGCGAGGCCGAAGAGACCTGGTAGGAGAGGATAGTGGCGTGAGCATACGACGGAAGATGCAAAATCATGACTCAAAGCAGTTGAATGAAGTTATGCTTTTGATGCGGCGAGTGCTCAGGCATGCTTCCTGTGTGAAGCAGTATCTTCAATGAGCAGGAAGTTTTCGACAGAGACACTGCATTTTACAGCCTTTGGCCTGGTCACGGGGCGACTTCGGCAATGAAGAAGAGATTGTTTCTTGATGCCTCTAAGAACAGGTCATTCGCAAGCAGCAATAAGCGCGCTCTGCCCTCGATGCTCGAGAGCAGACTGCTGTCTGTGACCCACGGACCTGCGCTTGTCCTTGGCAGAGTCGTCCATGGCAACGGCTTTCCTGAATGTTGGCCAGAGAGTGTATCAAAGTCAGAGATGCAGAACCAACCTTGAAGAGTCTGACCATGGTGAGGAGCAAATTGTGCTGGTTGAATCTTCAGTGTCTCTGAAATCTGCTTAGGTTTACTTACGCCTCTTGCTTCTCGCACAGCCTCGCCTCAAGCTTTCCATCACGATAAGCGCCAGCCGAAGTAGTATTGCATCGCCGTCCATCCTACAGTATCAAGGTCCGGGCCCCAATACCAAGCCCGAGTCTCATCTGCCTCGCTCAAGCTGTATTTTTGCTCCCCACGACGAGCCCCACGGCGTGCTTGCACGATTGGTTCCGTGTCGGAAAATGAAGTACTGAGCCTGGAGTCTCCCTACGTATCGACCTCGACTCCACCGCCTTCGTCACTCGTTGGTGTGGTTGAGGCGCCATCAAGATTGCAGACCTCCTCTACTGTGCCAAAGGCGCGAAGCTTGTTGCCGTAGACTCGCCAGAAGTCCGAGTTGAACGCTGGCATGCCATCCTTGACAGTGATGTGGTTGGGAATGTGTCTCCACTTGAGATCTTTCGGGTCTCTGTAGAAAGGGTCATTGGGATCGGCCTGACCTATTGTATCATCTCCACGGCGCTTCCACTTGGCACCGGGCACTGAAGGCGTGAATCCCTCGTTCGGCGGTGCATTTTCGTCCTTTGTGCCGTTCGTAGTCCCAGCTGGTGATGTGTTCAGTGCATTGAGAGCAGCATCCGTCAGCTTCATGCCAGCCACTCCGTTCTGAGCAGCGTTCACATCGACGTAAGCTCCTTCAGCTTCCAGCTTGGCAGACAGTCTTACCGCCACCTGAGCAGTGAGGAAGCTGTCATAGCCGGCCTCATGAAACGGCGTCGTGTCGCTATATTTGCGGTGGTGGCCATCCGTCTCGACGACTGGCGTTTCTAGGTGCTTCAATTGGTCGGCTATCTGCTCCAGAGAAGACATTGGAGGGATATCGCCACAGTTGTGAGTGGACATGTACTTGGTATCGATGAGCATCGGCCACAGCTCATGCAGCTTCTGCTGAAACTCCCCTACGGTGTCAGGCAAGGGGCCGATGAAGGTGTGGTAGATATAGACCATGTCGAGGAAGCAGTTGTGGCCAACGATTACGCGCGGGCAGCCTCGCAGCAAATTCTGCGCTCGAAAAAAGTTGGCTTTGAGCGTGTCCATGTCGGCAAAAATTGGCTCGCCTGGTTACGGTCAGTCTTGCGCTCGATATCTAGCAAAGAAGACATCATACCTGTTATGGCATCCTTCGCGCACTCCATCAGGTCCAGGGTGGCTATATTAGAGCCATGCATGGCTTCGATGATCCACCGAAAGCCCTTTTGGCGATCTATCTGTGCTTCGAATCTCTCCCTTCTCTCGACGGCGATGCGATGCTCACGCTCCTGGTCGAACTTTACAATCTGCACGAAGTTACGGCGGCCTGTATATCATGTCAGCGATGTGAGACGTCGTACATGCGGGAATGGAGCGTACCAAGTGTCACCAGTTCTGGAAACTCGGCGCGAACCAGCTGATGGACGAGCCTCTTCTCCAACCGTGGCATTTCAGGCGACTCGGCGTTAACAAGAGCGTCAGCGTCAGCGCCAGCGGGTGCGATGTTGAGGTACTCGGGCGTTGCTACATTCTTCGAGTCGACCCATGCCTGGACTTCCCGTCGTACGCGGTGCATGAATGCGAGGGTCTCGATTTCAGTCGGCTTGACGTGTATATCGGCAATGTTGCCACGCTTCTGCCGTTTCTCGAAGCTCTCTCGCGCCTGTCGTGCCTCGGAACGGCTGAGATATGGTACGCCATCCCGGAAGGGTTTGTTCATGTCGAAGCCAACGCTCATGAGAAACTCGCCGGCGCCAGACTGGAATGAGAAATTCCGCTCCACATCGAGTCCCTTTTCGTATATCAGCGGGCAGAGGTCGAAGTTGTAGGGCCGTAGAATGTATCGGTCGTTCAGAACATCTTGCTCCACGCACGTGAGGCCAATCTGCAGAATCTGATATCGCTCGGCGGCGAGCTTGACTGCTCGATAGCGCTCGTCGAGCGTGCGCTTGCCAGCTCCCCATGCTGCATGAGACGGAATGCCGGACAGCTCGAGGTCGATGGCAACGAAATGAGCCTTGGAGATGTCGGTGAGGATGTCTGGCAGCAAAGGATAGAAGGAAGTCTTGTTGACGTCCATTTCGATGCTCTGGGGTGGATGAATGTCACCTGGAATCAGCGCTTCTCCGACGAAAGGCGTGGCAAGAGGGAGAACATGAAGTCGAGGCAGGCGGGAGGAAAGCAAGGCGGAAGGGGAAGAAGGATGGGAAGCGGCAAGGAAGAATAAGTGAAGCAAACTTGCAGGCGCGATGCTGCATGTGTCAAATGCAGTGGCAGTGGCAGTGGCAGTGGCAGTCGCGGTGGCAGTGGCAGTGGCAGTCGCAGTCGCGGTGGCAGTGGCAGTCGCGGTGGCAGTGGCAGTGGC
>LFZO01000220.1:0-54561 GCA_001578225.1 Pseudocercospora musae | reverse complement strand
GCTACTAATCTTAGAACCCTAAGCATATACTACTAGTCTACCCCTAATAGTTAGAAGGTAGAAGTAATTAGAGACTAAAAGTAATAGAAAGGGAATACGATAAGCTAATCTAAAGCAAAGAAGACCTAAAGAGGATAGTAAGGTAGATTATTAAATAGGGATTCGTATAACAATTTGCACTAGTAAGGGAAACTAAGGAGTAGATAAGAAGGAGGGAAGAAGAGGGGGAAAGAAGGGTAGGGTAGTAGGCAAGGTAGTTAGAGGGTAATAACCATAATACTAGTATACCCTAGAGGAAGGAAAGTAAAGAAACGAGGAAGGACAATACTTATAAATAGGATAGGAGGGAGGTTTTTACTAACCAAGTTAGTTTCCTACCCAAAACAATACATAGAAATAGACCTACATAGGCCGAGAGGTACTACAATAGGCAAATGAAATATCTATCTATCTATATCTCTTCCGTATCTAGAAGGTGTCCCCTACGTAGCCCTAAGGGCACGGTCCATTATACTAAGTTACGCGACTAAAGGTTATTCACTCACTTGGCAGCGGTAGCCACTTCCGCGGACCGATATTACGCTATATCTATATACAGGGTCCGGCGATAAATTTGCTTTAATGTCTGACTAGATTCCAGAACATATGTAGTCGCGAGCCCGGGGCGCCATAATGTGCGTGGCGCACCCGGGTGGTCTTTTCAGTCTGCCAATGCTTCGACCGACTCTCTACGACTTTCACTACTTAACGAAGAATCCGTTTTCAAAACCAAGTGCAAGGTCGCAGCTTAATGCATTGGCCCCGCGGAAAGATCGACCAGCCCCGCCTCACAGCCTCGCCATAATGATAATATGGCAGCTCTGATCTGAAACACGATGGAGAACTCTCTATCGATCAGCTTGATCCTGGTATCATCTCATTCCGAAGTGCATCCCTGTCGAGGCTCCACCCCTGGTATAGACTATCGTTCCATTGTGCTGAGCTTTGTGAACAATGACCACTACATCGGGCACTCGTCATGGCATTCCACTGGCTCAGGCACAATCGATACTTTACCCCGCCAGTGACATCTACCCCAAGTGGCCGTCGTCGAAGCTACGCTCGACCAGTCGACATCACCTTGGAGACTATCTCTCATGTCCCGATCACAAGGTCGTGACGGCTTAGATCTGGATACCCAGCATTCTGAGTACCTCCATTCGTCGCCAAGTCTAGTCTCCAATACCAGCCGAAGTGTTTGACTCGCCCTATGCGAAGATCTTGACTGCAAGCATTTCCTGCGACTCCACGGCAGAGGAACAGACGAGCAGCCGGAAGACTAATGTGAGATGGTAGCCTTGATCAATTTCGCAAATAGCTATAGTAAGTACAAGTTGCAGTTTCCGGACCCTTTCGAGCTTTTCGTCAAGTAGCACCTAAGCTCACGAGCGCTTGCAAACGACACCACGCAGCCTGATATACCATGACCCCAACCTAGCCTGCGCCTCAGCTGTGACAGCGAGTACACAGAAGGCTAAGCTCTCTCGCAACTGCTGGTGGCGGAGTCACCAAGACCGTACAGCGAGTCAGATATTTGCATCTCCACGAATTGAGCTACCTCTGCAGTAGAAAACAGGCCTTCGGAACCAATGTGCAAGCATCGGGAAACAAATATGATACTCCGTCGTGAGCCGACCCTCCTCGACGACCAGGACTGGTACGACGCAGAATACGCATCTAACACGCCTGAGCAAAATTGTATCGACTTTGCTAGCAGCCTTTCAATCACGAATGATGTAGTGACAGCGATCGGCAATGTCTTACTACAAGCTCCTTCATATGACACCTGGGCGGCTCCGACTCCATGGGACGGGACTGGCTCACACGAGGCCATTTCAGATCTCAATGCTGGTCTGAGTCCGAAGAAATGTTCGACTTTATCATTTCTTCTCAGAAGGATGGCCAAAAAGATCATTCCTAGCTGCACGACTACCAATCGCATCCTCAAAACCAGTAGAATGGCTGCCATGCAACATGAGCAAGAACGCCAGCTGTGGGAACGATTCACGGATCTCGAGCGAGACATCAGACTGATGTACTTGGCATTCCTGGACGAACAAGCTCGGTGGCTGCATGCTACAACCCCCGATGCTGCTCAGTATCGCCAACCCGTCGGGTCAGCGCTGTTCAGAGAGCACAACACCTACCAATCCATAGCTCACAATCAACCGGTCAGGAAGCCACTCGCGAGACCGAGCCTGCGCGACAAATCGACCATCTCATTCCTCGACTTGCCACCAGAAATCCGCAACCAAATCTACGACTCACTCGCCGCGGAAACATTGCTTGAACCTTCCAGCCCTTGGGACAGACACTGCATACAAACTCACTGGACACCACGACCCGGCATCACAACAGACTTACTGCTCTCCCCAATGACACAAGTCAGCGGACATATCCGCTCCGAATTCCTGCCTCGCTGGCACCGCCACATCGAACTCTCGTTTGATTGCAACGCCGACAACGAAAGCAACACCATCGATCGCTGGCTCAAGGCCTTCGCACTCTCTCGCGTCCCGGTCACACGAAGCTTCAACTTCCTCTTCGGCGACGACCAGGTGAGGATCGATCTCCGAGGTGCGCTCCGCAATGGGTGTGTTCAAAAGGAGAAAGTCAAAGTTTCTTCGCCTCCCGTCAAGCTCACGAGGATGCTCAAGGCCCGGAGTAAGCGGCCGGAGAACTTCGAGCGCAATCTGCAGGGCTTCGTAGAGGCGTTGCTTGTCGAGAGCGAAGGCACAGTGCGCGTGAAGTCGGAGGGTGTTCGTGCGATCATGCAGTATTTGAAAACGTTGCAAACGCCAAAGCGGCAGGTGTGTTTGTGCGAGGAGTGTGTTGTTGCGCGATAACGAGAATGCTAGGCGATCGTCATCAATGTACAGTAATTGTAATACAATGAAAGTCCAAGGACCTCGACAGCATGTTTTCATAAGTAAACATTTGATCACACGCAGCAAACCCCACAACACCGTCCGCCATGCTACCATGCCATAATGCTGATGCCTATTATATACACAATCGTTCTTTCCATTCATCATAAACGGCCAGTTGCAGTCCCAATACAGACATCGTTTCACTTGGCCTGTATTGCCGCAATCAACTGTTGACGATCCTGATCATTCAATCCCAACATCTTACCCATAGGCCCGCTCACGAAATCAACCTGATGCTTCTTCTCCTTGATCGAGAAGAAACTCAACAATGCACCCTTGATGTGTTCCGTCGACATGTTGTTGCCGCCAGCAGGAGACATTGGTGCGCCGTTCAGACTTGAAGTGCGCATCGGCATAGGGGCGGGAGAGGTGACTCTTGATGAGCCCCTCGCTGCCGCCGAAGAGTCCATTGAGGAGCGGGACGAGCCTGTGGCTTGTCGTGCTTGCGATTTCTTAAGGTCTTCCGTCAGTTGTTTGGAAGACTTTTGTAGTTTCTCGAGTCGTGCTTCGCGATCGGCGATTTCCTTTCGAAGTGATTGCTTTTGATTCTCCAGTTCGCGGTTCGAGCGTTCGGTCTCGTCGAGGCTGTCACGCAACTGTTCCATCGCTGTGCGCACCTCGATAAGTTCCTGCTGCGCTCGAGTGGCGCGGCTTTCGATATCGGCTTGCTGGGTCTTGAACTCTCGTTCTCTCTGCTCAGCATGCATGCGTGCTTCTCTGGCACGCGAGGCTTCCTGCTCAGCATCTCGTAGCTTCGACTTCAGGTCTTCAATTTCGCGCGCCTTCCTACGCGCGATGGTGCTCGCGTTGTCCTCGGCGCGATCACGCTCCGAGACAGCCAGCTCCATCTGCTCGCGCATCTCCTTGACTCTGCTGTCGGCACGAGCTTCGACCTCATTGAGCAGTCTTCGCATCGTCTCGCCTTCTCGGCTGCGTTCAGACAGCAAGCGCTGGGCATCAGCGAGCTCTTCTTCTAGGCTTTCATTCCGCTGCTCGACTTCTTTCATGCGCGTGGACATCTCTCGTGTCTGGTCTTGCATGGTGTCCATCATGCTTTGCGAACTCTCGCGCTGTGCGGATGTGAACTGCAATTCGTCTTTCAGCCTGTTGGCTTCCTCCGCTGCCTTTCGAGCCTCCTGCTCTAGATTTTCAGCTCTAGTCTTGGCCTTGGTAAGTTCGTCTTGCAACTTCTTTAGGTCAGCCTTCAGCTTCTCGTGCGCCTCGATCGCTTCGTTGCGTATGCTTTCGCTCTTTTCCAGCTCCTTGCGTGCAGTCTCGTAAGACTCTTCGAGAGCCGTACTTCGGTCACTAGCCTTCTTGACCTTGTCAGAGAGCGAAGAAATCTCGGTCTCCTTCTCCGCTGCTCGTAACTTGTACTCCGCGATTTCAGATCGCAAGTCCTTCTCCTTCATCTCCAATTTTTTCACTGTCGCACTTGATTTGTCAAGTTCTGCTTTGGTAGCTTTCAAGCTCACCGACTCTTCGCGCAGCTTCTTGACCTCGGCTTGTGCTTTGGTATAGAGATCCTTGACCTCCGCCAGAGACCTGAAGCGAACTTGTGCGAGGGTGTTGGCCTGGACAAGCTCCTTCTCTAGCTCGGTGCTCTTTGATCGCAGCTTGTCGAGATCTGCAGTCAAGGACTTCTCCTTGGCATCCAGCGCAGCACCACTTGCAGTCTGCAGAGTTTTGAAGTCCTCGATCTGCTTTTCGCACGTTTCCTTGGACACTTGGAGAGCTTGTTTCTCCTTTTCGAGGTTCTGCACTTGCTCGCGTAAGCCCTCAAGCTCGGTGTTTGGGACAGACTTCGTTTGCAGTTCGCTCAACGCAGTCTCAAGCTCCTTCGACCTCTTTGCGAGGACTTGAACAGACGTCTCGGCGTCCCTCTGACCTTTGCGAGCATTGCCGCTTTCGACTTGGAGCTCATCATACTCCTGCTGCAATTTGTCGCGGCGGGCCTTCATCTCCTTCAATTCGTGCTTTGCATCTGTGCCAGCTTTTCCGACCTCCAGCATGGACTCCTGGAGGCTGTCTTTCTCTTCAGTAAGCTCTTCAATCTTCTCCTCGAGGATCGCTTGACTCCTCAAACTCTCTTGAAGCTTCTTAATTTTGGCATTTTTCTCAATAATCTCTTCTTTGAGTACCTGGACTTCTTTCTTGAGGCCATCAAGTTGAGCCTCTTGCTCCACAGTAGTCCCTGCAGAAGTCTTCTTGTCGGCCAGACTTTGTTGCAGCGCAAGAGTCTCCTCGTGCTTGGCCTGGAGGATGATAGAGTTGTTACGAAGCTGCTGCTCAAGCTCTTCAATCTTGCTTTCAAGATGCTGAAGTAGCTCATCATGCTGTGCATTCGACGAGTCGTTGCGCTCCCTCAGATTGTCGACCACGTCCTTGAACAGTGGTATCAAAGGATTCTCGCCAAATCTTGATCTCAACAGGACATCAGGAGCCTTGTTGGGATCGCCGATTAGCTCATCAAGCGTCAGTTCGTCCTTGACAGGCTCAATTGGAGCCGGACTGTCGGTTGTACTTGGTGCCTTCTTCTTTGCCTTCGACTTCTTCTTGTTCTTCTTTCTCTTGGCATCTGCTGGTCCAGGAGCCTCTCCGCCATCGACAGAAGGCGTCACAGGGGTTGCGGTCCCACTGCCAGTCTCAGTAGGTAGAGTGCTGACTTCAGTAGATTCTGAGCCCATGCGAGATCGGACCGGAGTGCTGTTGGTATCCTCGGATGGTGCCTCAGCGTCTTTTTCAATCTGACCGCATCGGCCACAGTCGAGAATCATTTGGTAGGCCTTCTCTCGCTCTTGCTCCGCGCGCTTGAGCTGACTTCGGAGGCTCGCTACAGCCTTCTCATGCCCATTTTTGCTCTCGGCTTTCCGAATCGCAGCATCACGCTCTTCTTGAGCTACGCCAAGCTCCTTCTCTAGCCTGTTGACGGTGGCCTCCTTTGCACGCACTATATCTTCACGCTCCTTATGCGCCACTTTGAGCCTCTCCTCAAGCTTGACAAGGTCTGCCTCTTTGTTGTGCAGCATTGCGATTGCGTCTCGAGGCTGCTGAGATTCAGATTCAAGTCTGCTGCATTCCAGCTTCCAGTCCTTAACTTCGCCTTCGGCGCGGTGCTTGGCTTCGTTCGCTGCCTCGGCCTGCTCCCGGAGAGACTTGACAAGATTTTTAAGATTGTCCATGCCCTTCTGGTCTCGCTGAACATAGACACCATCCTTGAGATTCTTTGCATGCTCCTCCTGGTACTTTTTGAGGTTCTCATGCGCGGCGGCAGCCTCTTTCTTAAGCTCTTCTTGACTGCGACTGTATCGTGCCTGGAGATCTGCAAGCTGGCTCTCACTTTGAACTAAGCTAGCTGCTGCTTCATCGGATTCCTTCCTGGCGGCATCCAGTGCAGCCGTTGCTTCTGCTAGCTGTGCCTGGGCGTTACGAAGTTCAGACTGGATCTCGGCAAAATCTCGGTCTTGCTTCGCAAGCTTCTTGTTTGCAGCATCCAGGTCAGTCTGAGCGATCAGGAACTCGTGGCGCATGTTCGCATTTTCGGTGGCCAGCTCGTTAATGTAGTCTTTCTGCTCTTTGATGTCGACTTTCAGCGTTTCGACCTCAGCTTCCAGCTCCTTGACTTTGGCCATGTGCACAGAAGCTGTATCCTCGCTTGGGCTGGACTTTATCTCTTCTGCTTGCATCTCTGTGGCTGTCGCTGCGCTCTCCTCAGCAGCCTTCGAGACCTCGTCTTCGTATGAGAAGAAGTCGCCTCCGTCCTTCGCAGATTGTGACGATGCTACAGTAGTAGCTGGCTTGATCTCTGCCACGGGTTCTGGCTTCTGCGACTCTGCCTTCAGCCTGTCGCGCTCCTGACGAAGCCCAGCAGCCTCATCGAAAGCGGTCTTGACATCTTTCTCCGCCTTTTCAAGCTTGATCTCGAGCTCATCTCGCTCTTGAATGGTCCGCTGATGCTCATCGGATATCCGCCTCAGCTCGCCCATGACCATATCACTCTGCTGCTTCCTCTGGTCCAGGAATTCGATGAGCGCGCCAGGCTCGTCGATCGATGTTAGCGAAGTGTGCTCTCGCAGCGTGGCTTCGAAAGGCTCAATTGCAGCGACGCGTTGGTGTGCGGTGCGATAGTTCCGGAGCAAATCTATAGAAGTAGAGTTCTGTGAGTAAAACAATAAATGCCAATCACGATGTAGCGATGGTGCGCCGGACGTGAGCATACCTTGATATTTTGCCGTCAGCGCATCCAGCTTGCGCAGCTTCACCTGGACTTCCTGCGGCAATTCATCCGCATCTCGCGCCTTCTCCTTGCCCTTGTCGACTGCTTCAGCTTGGCCTCCATCCTGCCTGCCATCATCTTTCTGCTCGTCGCCTTCGCCATCTTTGGATATTGGCTGTGGTGTAGGGACTCTGCTCAAACTGTTCACTGACTCATCGTCGCCAATAACGAAATCATCTGGATCGGGCGCTTTCGCCGGCGATCCGTCCTTGCCCTCTGGCACGCGCAATCGACTTGGTGTTCTCTTACTTACGGAGTCGGTTCTACCGCCCGTTCTTCTTGTTGCATTGCTCGGAGTGCGCTTGCCCGGCGATGCTGACTTCTGCTGTTTATCTTGTTTCTGCTTCTCTTGTTCCTCGGCTATCTTGTTGTCCAGGAAATCGAGATTAAAGCCTTTCTGTAGGCCTTGGAGGCGCTGCACAGCGGCACAGTCAGCACGTAGCTCTCCTCCTTCTAACGGTAGACCAATGATGTATACGCACCTGGAACATGGTTGCGCCGGCGATATCCTCCGCGGACTTGTGTGTTGCTCGCTGCTCATTGTATGCGCATTCTATTGCTGATGCTGCGAGCTCGTGGTGCCGCCGCAAATAACTCTCCCTGAGCCTCACGTGCTCCTTATCAGGCTACACGGACAGCGGAGGATGGAGGAGGATGAGGAGATGTTCGCGATGCGAGATGATCAGAGAACTTGCCGATCCGATCCCGAAAGCTTTCAATAAATTTAATGCCGAATAGTATGGTTCGAAACCGACTTCGCCTTGGCTTCAGATCTCGATACTATACGTCCTATTGCAAGACAACATGCCGACTGAGTTAGAAGAGGTGAATCGATGTCATCAATATCAATCTCGCTGTCGTGAGACTGACTCGCGTTTTCTAGCTTGTGGAATTCCTGCACCACGGCAACACTCAAATTCGCCAGATAGGTAACATGTGAGACCGAAATACCATATATTGGACCGATGGCTGACACTTTCCCTCAGCCGCCGAGAATCTAGTGGGCTACTCAACCGCTCAGCCATCGCTGTTCAAGCGAAATCAGCTCGAACCTGTCAAGGACCTGAAACTTCTGCTGAAAGACTATACGCCTATTGCCAAGAACGCCTTGACAATTCTCGTGAACATTTCTGAAGATGCAGAAGTGGTCAAATCATTAGCAGAAGACGATGGCTTCATCGAGTCATTGTTACGGAGGGTGACCGTATGTCAGTGTCCCGATATTCTGCTATATGTGCAATGCCCTGTGGAGTGAGATGTGCTGACAATCAGGACAGAGTCAGAAAGAGCAAAATGTAGATCTCATGTGCATGGTGCTTGCCAACATGGCCAAGCATGACAAGATCACTAAACTGCTTACTTTGAAGCGAGATGTGCCGAAGCCATTGTCAACATCACCAATCGCCGTTGATCAACTTCTGGATTGCTTTGTCAAGGGTGCAGATGGCTCGTACAACAAAGACGCCGACTACGACTACCTCTGCTACCTCTTCGCTGATCTGGCCAAGCACGAGGAAGGTCGAAAGCACTTTCTGACGCCAAGATCAGAAGGCGAAAGCAAAAATGCAGAGAAAGTCGTGCCAATCACGAAACTCATCGTCTTCACCGAGCATCCATCCACAATCCGAAGGCGAGGCGTAGCAAGCACGATCAAGAATGTCTCATTTGACGTGGCATCACACCAAAGCCTCTTGGAAGACGCAGACGAAGGTGGCGTCGGTTTGCTCCCCTACATCCTTCTCCCTCTAATGGGCAGTGAAGAGTATTCCGACGAAGACACAGAAGGCATGCTGGACGAATGCCAACTTCTGCCACCCGACAAGGAACGCGAGAAGCAGCCCGACATCATTTGTCTGCATCTCGAGACGTTGCTGCTACTTTCTTCTACGCCTGAGGGTCGGAAGAGGTTGAGAGATGTGAAGGTGTATCCGATTGTGAGGGAAGTGCATCAGCACGTTGAGGATGAGGTTGTGAGAGAGGGTTGTGATCGACTGGTGCAGATTTTGATGAGAGGCGAGCCTGGCGATCCGAGTCCCGAGGAGGAGATGAAGGCTGCGCAGGCTGGTGGTGGGATGTCGAGAGTGAAGGAGATTACTGGGGGTGAAGATGAGGATGAGGATGAGCAGATTGTTGATGTGATTTAGATGGTGAGATTAGGTTTGTTGCTCTGGGAGACGGTAGTTCTGTCCTGGTCGCGTCATCGCGAAGTTGACTGCAAATCGGTGTAGAGTCTGGACGCTCGCAATGCGTGAGCGTTGCTGGCGCTGTCTAGTCTCAGATGCACAGACTACCTTGGCACGCTAGTTCCCTTCGGAGGCTTGGCCTCTTTCCTTACTCTTCTAATATTCTGTATCGTTCTTTAGTATTACTAGATACGTCCAACCTGTCCATACTGACTCTAAGGTATATATTAGCGTTACTAACTCTTCTAGAAGCGATAGCTAATATATAATTATAGTACGTATTTTTAGCTTCTAAGATAGTATTTAGAAAAAAGGAAAATATTGGTTTATAGATAATTTCTATAGCTCTCTAATATATCTAGTAGCGTCTAAATTAGTCTAGATAGATAGACTACTTATAGCCTTAAAGATTTATATATAAATTAATATATTATAGCTAGATAGCTTTTAGGTCTTCTAAATACTACGTATCTACGAGACTTATTAACATTTTATTTAGAACTTATAGTATACATTAAATAGGATAGGTTATATAAAATACTCTCTTTAGATACTAGATAGTATATCGTTATCGTCTAGTAGCTATCTAGCCGTTCCGGAAGCTAGATTGTATAATAGTATAAAACGTGCCTAAAGCTGAGTTATATCTACTAGGCCCGCTAGATGCTCTCTTAGACCTCCTCTAGAAGGGAGCCACGCGGAGCGCATGATTGGCTCGCTTCGGAGGTGGTCTGAGTGTCCCCTGAGACTATGCCTCTAGAGAGTATCGTGAGAGTATCATAGTCTCTCGTCTTCTTATGCAGAAAGGCTGAAGCACAATCTCACTTAACCCCATAGCGACCACGATTGGGCGGAGGGGCGGAGCAATCTCGATCTCTTATGATGACCCGTGCCGCACAATGACACCCTCATCATCATTGCATGGACCAATGCGAGCACTTGCGAGCCTTGCAATGCGTTTGTCCGAGGCCTTCATGCCTGCTCAGCCGAGCCCTCATCTGGACTGGTGCGTGGTGGCGCTGCACATGCCGTTGTGCCGCCTCGCGTGTGTCTGCAACTGGCCGCTTGCTCAGGCATATTTTGAGGCATCCAGCCTTACGCTGAACTGCCCTTGATACTTCAGCTAGGAGCGCTTCCCCTGCTCGGATTTTCGCACTGCACTGGTTAGCATCGATATGATCCAGTTATCCAAGACTCTGACGGCCTTTTCACCATGAACACTCTCCCTGACCCGGTACCAGCGCGGGTCGCACCCACGTACAAGCAGCGCAAAGTCAGCACAGGACCCGGTTGGCGCAACAGATCTGACAGAGATGAAAAGCGAGAGATCACTGGCCGCCCGGTGACCGACGTCCACGACAAATATCAATTCCAGCCTCTCCCTCCCGACTGTACACGGCTCCTAATGGTGCAACCCCCGGAGGAGCACAACGACGACCATATCGAGGTCATTTTAAAAATTGTCACCTTCGCGGACCTTGGTACCGCGCGGGCACCTTACGAAGCCTTGTCCTATTGTTGGGGCAATGAAGACGCAGACCAGTCTGTCTTCGTACTCAACGATGAGTCCCAAGCATCGACACCATATACGCAGATCTACAAGCCTAGAAAGATTTCAATCACGCCAAACCTCCATGCAGCTTTGTGTCATCTACGGATGAGCCGCAGGGCAGTGAGTCTTTGGATAGATGCTCTATGTATGGACCAAGGAAAGCTAGATGAGCGCCAGGAGCAGGTCTCTCGCATGGCAGAGATTTATTCAAAGGCGCACAGAGTCTTGGTCTGGCTTGGTGACGGCGATGCACGGACAAAGAGTGCAATTAGGCTCGCGAATGATATCGTAGGCGCCAACCCTGATGCATCGACTGTTGGTCTGTATGATGTATCAAGGGCCAAGGCGTGGAGTGACTTCGGCTATCTGGTCAGGAGCAGCTGGTTCTCGAGGAGATGGGTCATACAAGAACTTGCCTTGGCACAAGAGGCGACTGTGCACTGCGGTAACGACGAGATCCACTGGGAAAATCTGCGAGATGCCATATCAATCTTTATGGATCACTTCGATAAAGTGCGTGATCCGTTCAAGCGCGAACCCCAGTACGAGACCGACTACAAAGATCTTACAGAACCCGAATGTCTGGCTGCGCGGCTTCTCGTGGACACTATTAACATAATCTTCCGACCGCATCCGACTCGTTCAATGCCAAAGTCATTCGACCCCGTACAATCTCTGGAGGATCTCGTGTCCGAGCCGTCGGCCTTCTTGACGTCTGATGGGAGGGACGCGATATATCCTGAGGAATATATGTAAAGAAAATATGTCGGACAAACCGGAGGACGTCCACTTCCTCACGCCCGACTACAGTAAAGACTTACTAGAAGTGTATGCTGGCTTTGTGGAAT
The DNA here is from genome assembly GCA_001578225.1 of Pseudocercospora musae. Classification (NCBI taxonomy): domain Eukaryota; kingdom Fungi; phylum Ascomycota; class Dothideomycetes; order Mycosphaerellales; family Mycosphaerellaceae; genus Pseudocercospora; species Pseudocercospora musae. The sequence continues at coordinate 42,733 of LFZO01000220.1, read as the reverse complement.
GGGTGGTCGACAGGACGGGCGAACTCGATATCATTTGCCGCAACTGGAGAGAAAAGTGCGAGGACTGAATTTTCCCGAACTAGTCACACTGCCATCATGGATACGCACCACATCTAATGCTCCCTTTGCGAACCGTAATAGGCCTACACGTGCTCGCTACAACGCTGATACGCTGGTAGGGATGCCAGACAAAGCCTCTGGAAACAACAAAGCCCGTTACTCTTTCCAGGTTGACCGTCCACTGGCCAGTCCTTTTACGCACCAGAGTTCTGAAAGTGCAGCCACTGTACAGCCAGTATCAGACGGTGAGAATACTTCAAGTCCAGTTCTCAATACGAGGAAACCCTACGAGTCTGGTCCCAATCTCGTCAGCGCAGTGCCGAGTGGTGCACTTCGCCGTAGCCCTAGAGCCCCTATTTCACTGGCCAGTCCCAACAAGAGACAAGCGACTGCCGATCATGGCGAAAGGGCAGTACCCAAAAGGCGGAGAGCCGAGACTTTTGCGCCTGCGCAACGGCCTGTTGTGAGCAGACCTACACTTGAGGAAAGAACGAAACGTTCGGCATATCTCTCCGTGGACGGTGTGCAGGTTGGAACGATCTCCTGGCGAACCGACCCCACCACAGACGGCGCTCAAGAAGCTGCGTGGTAACCTAAAAATGCCAGACGACGACAGTTCGCCCGACATGGACCGCATAGCCGACAAATTATGGCGCATCTTGTGCGCCGAGAAGGGTGATCAGGGGAAAAATCCGCCGACGACGTTCAAAAAAGCTTGCCGATCGTGCCTACGCTACAACACGGTCAATGGCCACATCCACATCATCGATCTGCTCGAAAACGCTCAAGTTGATGACTACGTTCGAAAATTCCTGCGACGTGCCCGTGCAGTCATCTGGAACCGGAGATTTCTGCAGGTGGACAAATTGGTCAAGCCCACGCCATTTGCTCAAGAAGAAATGAGGTCCTCTCCGGAACCGATTAGCCCGACTTGTGGGTCATCTTCGTCCAACGACAGTCGGAGCTCTCCCGACGACTCCAAGGATACCACGGGCTTGGGCCCAGCGAGGCGATAGAAGGAGATATTTTCTGTGTCTTGTTTGACTGTAGCGTGCCTGTAGTACTTCGTCCTTGCAAAGTAAAGGAGCAGTTCGAGTACAAGCTTGTCGGTGAAGCGTACATCTACGGCATTATGGGTGGCGAAGCTATACCTCCGCGCGGTGTAGATTCTGAGGACAAGACAACATTCAAGTTGCGATGATCTTTGATGTGCTGTTTGTCAATGAACCTTTAGCAAGGCGATGGCGAGGCGTTGGACGGCGTTTTAGGGTCAACGATTTCCAGAATTGCGTTTGAAACTTCATCCACGGCGATAGTTTGACCTTTCGTCAATAGTTGCAGACCGGGAAAATATCGTCGAACAATGTCACTCGTCGCATTATAGCCACGCGAGATAATTGGTCAAGCGATACTGATGATTCATCTCCTCTCCTCCCCCCTCGCCGGCGCCCAATTCTTCAACCACACCCTCGCACCATCCAAGTCCCCACCCTCAGCCTCAAGCGCCCCAAGACACCACTCAAACGTGAAGCCCCCCTTACCCGCGGGCCCAGCATCCTCGGCCGCAATCATAGCCGCCAGATTTCTCTGCCGTTGACTCTTTTCATCAACACAGAAATGCAGGGGAGTAGTAGCTTGCGAAACATCCAAAAACGGCTTGACCATAGGCAAAGCATCTTTTGTCGTGATATTCGTGTTGAGGTCGAGGTTCTTTCGTCCTGTCTTGCAGAATTCGTTTTTGCACCAGCTTTTCCCGCAACCGGTGAGGAGTTGTTGTAGATAACGACGTTCGATGCGTCGGCGGAGAGCTTTGTTTTCGGGGTCGTACATGCTTACGTAGAGTGGTCCGAAGCAGACGGAGCAGAGGCCAACATCGTTGCCTGGACCTTGACCCATGCGTGTGCCGGCTCTGGTTTCGCCGCTCTTTGAGCAGATGTCTAGTGTTCGGCCGCAATTGGCGTTGCGGCAGGGCGTGGGAGCTGGGCGCTGCAGCCGATCTAGATCGTGGTTCTTGAGGTGAGTCTCCATGTCCCGGAGTCGGACGATCTTGGAGCACAAATGGCATTCCGTCGTTCGTGCTCCATCCGCGAGCTCATGCGGCGTCATGCCAGACAGCAATGCTTCTGCATTTGGCACATCCGGATCGCCTTCTTGTGGTACCTCCAGATGACAGAACCGGCAGAGAATGAGCTTGCCAGGGCAGGTACTTGTGCGATGTCGAGCGAGACTTGGCAGATTCGCAAACCTCTCTGCCGTGCTACAATCACTACAGCGAAGCACTTCTTCGAGATGAAAGATGGAGTCATGCTGCTGGTGCGAGGCGGCGGAGTTGCCATATGAGTCGTCATGCGGGCAATGCCAGTGATTCTGAAACTCAGGCGATCGCTTTTGGAATACTTGATCGCAGCCTTTCGGACACAAAATGTTGTTCCGAAGACAGAAGTTTTCGTGAAGTATCAATGTTCGCTTCGGCACCCACTGCTTGCAGTTCCTGCACCGCACATCGCCTTCATTCGGAGGTGCATCGTCGTTGAGCGTATTTGCACTATTCGTAGTCGGCTTCGGATCTGGATGTCGTGCGCGCAGCGTGTAATGACGTGGCTCGACTGCTCCGCTGTTTGATTTGCCAATTGCCAGGCTCTCCGCAGAAGCGAAGGCGTGCACAGAGATTTGCAGAGCTTCGGCGTGCTCTAGTTCCGCATTTGTGGGCTCCAAGCGTACCCGCTTTCTTGGTCGGGTGTCGAGATCTGCAAAGACGAATTCATCGATTCTGGGCTTTGCTCGCTGTGTTCCAGACAACGGATTGACTAGTATGCTGATATCCTCATCGTCATCCATAGCGTCCAGTTCTAGCTCAAGTGCTTGAGCCCTGTTCCAAGATGGAAGCGTATAGTCCACATATTCTCCGGGAAGCACTTGTCCAGCCTGCTCCTTGAAAAGGTCCAACTCTCCACCAGAAGAGCTTCCCTTATCCGTTCCCGGTGCTTTCTGCATCTTCGCCGCTATTCGTCTCATGGTCTCTCGTGCTTGCTCTTCGTTCAGCGCTTCGATGTCAACCTCAAGATCCGTGTCCACAACGCAAATACCATCTGCCTCAGGCTTGAAGCCATCGACTAGAAATCGGAATTCTTCCTTCTTCCCACCGACTCCCCGCCCACCCGGTACCACCAAGACTTCGCCATTCGTCAGAGTGGTGTAGTTTGCCCGAAGATGTTGCTCTAACAACGCTTTCCAGTCTTGTGGATCGTAGCCCGGTTCCAGCGGCCGCAGCTTCACGAACGTCCCCTTCAGTAGCTGCCGTGCGTGTACCGTGATCTGAGGCCCTGATATTCGGTTGACGGCCGTAGCACCATCTTCTTCGTCAATCTGCACAGCGTCTTCATGTTTGTGCAGCTCTTCCGTATTCAAGCCCAGCGTTTCGAGTAAAAATGAGCTGAGCACAACCTGTCCCTCAGCCGCCGAGAATTCTCGAATGCCAGCATATACGACACGTCCATTTTCAGGATGCACTAAGCGAAATGTCAAAGGGTATGGCAGCTGCTGTTTCTGGTCCTGATACTGTGATTCGGCCTGGCGATAGGCGGAGTATGTCGCCGAATTATATGGATCGTATTGCGGTAGATCGCGGCGCGCTGTTTCGGCGGCGAGCCTCGAAGAGGCCGACAGGAGTGCCTCGAGAGCTGAAGGTGGTAGTAGTATCTTATCGCCAGGAAGTGGCTGCGACCTTGAGAATGTTGCGACTGTGTATTGCGCAGACCACCTCAGCTGCGGCGTTTCGGTCATATTGGTTGTTGCGGCAGATTTGGTTTAGACAAAACTTTTCGAATATTTGTTAGCATATTCGCCGGCCCGCGCAAGTGAATAGTTAGTGATACTGACCTGAGGAGAGAAGGGAAGAGAGTGCGGCGAATCTCGAAGGCTCCATTCACATTCGTCATCAGACGCCCATGATTTAGCCGAAGTTTGTGCGAAAGCTTGGCTAGATAGACTACTATACCTCTGCCACCTCTGCTTCGACTTCACTTCGTTCACATGTTGCATACATAAGCTTGCCATTAACTTGCGCTCTTCGACCATACAGATCTGTGCGGTAAAACACGTCAGTCCTTCTGGAACCCTGATGGTGAATTCGCATGAAGCTGTCTGTCATTGATCTCGTGCAACTCACCGTTTGGTACACGATACCACACTATGTCCCTGCTCGCTTGCTCCAGTCAACTACCTGGAACACGACACGGAACGGATCCGGGTTGCCGCCGCCATAGATCTCGAACGTGTGGCTGTGAGCTAGAATGAAGTTCTGCAGAAGCTCCGTCTGTAAATGCCTGTTTCTCACCTGGAGATCGAATCGGGGTGCGGGAAACCTGAAGTAATCACCAGCTTCAATGGACACATGTCGCAGTCTCGCGAAATGTCCGATGTGCTTTAGCACTGAAAAGGGCAATTATCAGGGCTGCACTTCCTGGTGTGTGTTGTTACATATCGATATGGGAGAACTCTCACCTGAATGCATCTTAGTAGCGAAAGATCTGCATTTCACTTTCTACAAGGGTGAGCTAGCTGGACATAAGAAACAACTCTCCGATCTGTGGTTTTGTGCATCACGCGATGGTTAGGTGGCCGAAGTAAGAGAAGGAAGGCTCGCGAGGTGATGAAAGCAAAGAAGCAATTTCACGAGATGGGCTCCAGGGTTAATGCTTCAAGCAATGTAACTCGAAATGGTGTTCTTGCTACATCTATCTCAGCCCTTGTTAGTTTGTGCTCTCTGCAAGTCATCCAATTCTCCATACATCAAGGTCCAAGAATGCGGTGCCTACTTGACATCAGGCTCCACAGCTTCCGGTCGAAAGTAGTAGCGGAAAGTGAGACGCTGTGATACAAGAGCAGGACCGGCGTCATCTCCTGTGCCACTGTCGTTACTGAAGTCACGAGTACTGATGTCTTCTGCAATATCTTCAGTGCCAGCTTGCTCCGAAGCGGCAGTTTGAGCAGCCGCGGTATCAGCATTGTTTTGTTGACCGAGCTGCTCTTTCTCCGGAGTGTCAGGCTTGCTTTCAGTGGCAGCAGTCCCGGGTACGACAGCAGCTCGCATCCTCGGCAGTATCTCCTGTGCCATTGTCGTTATTAACATCTTGAGAGCTGGATGTTTCCACTGCATTTGAGACTGTCTCAACTGTTTCTCGAGCTGCAGTTTGAATAGCTTCAGTATCAGCATTGCCCTGTAGCAAACGCGGCAGAAGCTGAGTAGGTCTTCCTTATGCTTGATCCGGTCAGATACCCAGTGAACCGTATCGCCAGGAAGGAGGTCATGCAAGATGTACAGAAGCTGAGCGTTGTGGCAGAGTTTGTACCCTTGCTGCATGGCACTTGTGTGCGAGTTGCTCGTGCTGTAGAAGTAACTACGGAAACATCGTAGGAATGGGCGACATAGCAATGACCAAACCAGATCCCATGCCATTGACCACTTCATCAGTGTAATCCGAAGTCCCGTTTCACAGTTCTACCCTCAGCTTTAATCTCCACAAACCACAGCTTCAGCTTGTTAAAGATGTAGAAGCCCTCGGGAACAAACACAAAATTGCTAACCTGAGCACTTCCGATCCCTCCAAACTTCCCGATCAGCCGCCCAGTAGGGTCCCACACATATAGTCCGTCATCAACCCCAGCATACACGTTTCCAAGAGTATCCGTATGCAATCCATCGGGAGCTCCTTGATCCGTATACGCAAACAGCTCCCGATTCCTTAGTCTTTTACAATCCTCAGAAAGATCGAAACGATAGATCGACGCAGGACCCATGTAATCAATGCCATTGGTACAATTTTTCCGTCGATGTGAGATAGTGCGCGTGACATGTCGGTCGAATGGGCATTTGCATACGTAGCCATGAACGCGCCGAACTCATTTGCTGGGAAAGGTTCGAGGCTGACTCGAAAGCGCGTCGCAGGATGAAGATCAGCATGCCTGAGGAGGACTGCAAACAAGTTGTCCCAATCAATGGCAGGTACATCAAGATGCATATTCCACATTAATGTATTCCACACCTCTTCCACAGCTTCTGGTGCACCGTTCGCTTTCGGCTTGGAATAGTAGTGCCATCGGGGATCGCGGTTGAGGCCGATCAAGTTGAGATCGCGCCGGCGAGGGGGCGGCTCTTCGCATGACGGTGATAATGCCTAGGTGATGCCACCCAAGTTTCGCAAAGACTCAACTCCATAGAGCAAAGCCTTTTGCAGCTCATCTGTCTCCGCGATCTCAGCATACTCCGCGCGATAAAGGACATATTTGTGAAGCGCTTCCTCGCAGATGAGCGGTCCGTGGTGAGCAATCGCCAATGCCATTTCCTCACTATTTTGGATCTCGCTATGGGTAGGTCCTATTTGTCGGTGCACGATAACATGGATATTTTTGATTCGACTGGCCCAGAGGGGGCAATCACAGATCTGCTTGAAGCGCTCGATGGATGAGTGATGGGGCTCGAGGTATATATCGACAGCGCGCATCTGCATAGTGCGTGTTGCAGATTTGGAAAGTCGGCGATTGACAAGGCGCAGTCGCAGAACATCGCTCTTGTCCTGCACTCGATCCGAGATCATGTCGAGGAGCTCGTTTGAGAGCAAAAGTATATTGAAATTGTCCTGATTTTCCGCCATGATCGTAGTCGTCATCATGGACGGAGTTGTAAGTCCGAGTGTGGATTTTGGCAATAGTCAAAAGTTGATCCGCAAAGTCATGGTGTGCACAGACTCCAGCCTCGAAGTGCTTCACGTGCAGAATTCGAGTGAATCGAACTCTCAGCACGTGAGAAACTGAAGTCACAAGCTGCTGAAGTCACAAGCTCAGCGGGGGAGACTGGTGTCTTTGGCTCCGACGTCAAACGTGAATTGGCCAAGATTGAATCCGGTCAATCAAGATACAAAAGAAACAGAAGGGGTTCGTGGTTTTCACAGAATGGATCTGCAGACTGTATGTCCTCGTCGAACTTATAGACCATTCCTCAGCCTTCGTGCATGCTGGCAGGACTCCAGTACTCGGTCTCTTCGGCTTGGTCGTCTACCCATACCAGACTGTCAGCGACGAGGTCATCGATGACTGCCATAGCCCGGGCGCCTTCCCAGCCCAAGTTCGCTTGCAGCATAGATACAGTGACGAATCCCGTAATTTGGATGACTTCCAGCACTGTTGACTGATCGGGGTTGAGTTCCTTTGGCACACTGCGAATGTACTTGGTGTTTCCCAGCTGAACAATCTTGAACTGTCCACCAAGGGGCTCCAAGGACTCTAAAGCTCTTTGCACATCATCGTCGGTTACATCGATGCCACCACCGACAAGGCCTCTTCCAGCAGCGATCCTCTTTCTTGCCTCGGAAAGAGCAATCATGCCTCCGTTCTCTCCTCTACTCTCACGACACACTTCCACCAGCCTGACACCGAGCTCAAAGTAGAAGTCGTTGACACTCGTGCCCAACATTTTCGCCCAAACACTGCCGCCCTTCCCACTTGCCTCACGTGCCTTAGTATTGCTACCAGCCAACGGGTCAACACCAATAGCGTGACACATTCGCGCAAACTCAGCACGAAAGGTGGGATTGCTGCGAATGTCCTTGGCATGGGTTAGGGAGAAGTTGTGCAGAGCCGCCTGGAAGACAGCGAGCTGGTTGGCGAGGGCGTCGGCATGGTTGGAGCGGAGGGCAGCGCCGTGTGCAGCGTACCTGTCGGAGGAGATGGCGGCGTTGGAGAAGGCGCTGAGGCCAACGCCGCGCCTGTTGGAGGACATTGTTACATGTTATGTCTATATGTTGTCTGGATGTGTTGTGGTCCATGGATGATGAGGTGTTGAAGCCGCACTTACCTATGCATGAGTGCCAAGCCACGCTAGTTCTAAGCCCTTCGCTCTGCCCACAAATTTCGAATCCAGCTCGCACCGACTTTCTCCTCTGCACGCCTAACGACTCCGGCATCTCTCCCATCGTCCATCGCGAATACCGTCGCAATGGCTCCATCCAAGAAGCAGACCTCCACCAAGGTGTAAGCGCAACTACAACTACACGACGCGACGCGACGAACCCGCAGCACAGTCGGTCCGCTACCGCTCAGAATGCTCGCTGCAATGCAGCAGCAAATTCATACTCCATACGCCAACTCAGTCCTGCACGATGTCAAACTCTGGCACGTCAGAACATGAGATGGCAGCGGACAGCATGGAAACATCTGTCATTGTCGCTCGCAAGAGTTGACGTTCTCGCCTGGCGAGGTCTTGTCGGATGGAGTTTGTCCCACCGATCAAAATAACACTCTTCAATGAGTGCTCAGCGGAGAATGCATGAGAGCCAGCAGACCACTGTGCCGCAATTCTTCGCGTCGAGCAAAATTGCATATGTGCGGGCCGACTAATGATCTACACAGGAACGTTCCAAGTCAGAACGACATATTGGTGCCGGAGACCCTTCTCAAGAAGCGCAAGAGCCAGGAGAAGGAGCGCGCCGAGAAGGCCGAGCAGCGTGAGGCTCGCAAGAAGGTCGGTCTTACCCACTGCATCTGCCCAGCATTCGGTGATGATATCTACCAACCATAGCGACTAGCCTCCGGGCAGTGTTGTCCTATAGTTAACCATCTTTCGGGACTGATCTTGCTTCGATATCCTTGCTCCACCCAATTTTCAGGGCAGTCCCCGAGCAAATCGCTGACTGTTCATGCACAGGAGAACAAGCAGAAGCGCGAGCAGATCTTCAAGCGCGCCGAGTCTTACGTCAAGGAGTACCGCGACAAGGAGCGTGAGGCCATCCGCCTCGCCCGCGTTGCCAAGTCTGAGGGCAGCTACTACGTCCCAGAGGAGCCTAAGCTCGTCTTCGTTGTCCGCATCAAGGGTATCAACAAGATCGACCCAAAGAAGCGCAAGACCCTCCAGCTTCTCCGCCTCCTCCAGATCAACAATGGTGTCTTCATCCGCCTGACCAAGGCCACCGCGGAGATGCTCCGCATTGTCGAGCCATTCGTCGCCTACGGTTACCCCAACCTCAAGTCTGTCCGTGAGCTCATCTACAAGCGCGGATACGCCAAGACCAGCCAGAAGCACCGCATTCCTCTCACCGACAACTCCATCATCGAGGAGCACCTCGGCAAGTACGGCATCGTCTGCATGGAGGACTTGATCCACGAGATCTACACCGTCGGACCAAACTTCAAGCAGGCCTCCAACTTCCTCTGGCCATTCAAGCTCTCCAACCCAACTGGCGGCTTCCACAAGCGCAAGTTCCGCCACTTCATCGAGGGTGGTGATCTTGGCAACCGTGAGGAGTACATCAACACCCTCATCCGCCAGATGAACTAGGCTGGCTCTTCTCGCCCAAAAAGTTGCATATGGCCTTGACGGACTGATGACAGGTGGTCTTGATGCTGGGGTGACATGCGATCAGCGCATGGCGAACTGGCGTCACTAGATATTGCTCGTACGAATGGAACGCCGTCAACTGCAGTACTTGAATTGAATGATACCCTTTTCTGATCTTAGACATGTCTTGCCTCCCTCTCGCTATCTCATTCATCTTCGCGCAACAGCACACTGCCTATCTCTTTCACGAAGTCGAACACCTCTCGCTTCACCAGAACATTCCTCTCGCCATCAAACGCAACAATACCTCCATACATTCTCTCTTCTCCGCTGCATCATGCTGATTGATGCAGAGCGCGTCGATCCAAATCGCAGACTCTCCTCGCTGAGTGCTCTAAGTCGGAGACTCGACACTAATCGGATATCCAAGGAAAGGGACTCACCTGTTGCAGTAGAATGGAAATGTCTCCGACTTTGCTGGAAATGTACAACACTTTCCCATTCACGACAAGAGGGCGAGGTACGTTCCCATTTTTTCATCGTACCAGACCGTTTCGTCTTCCTCCCAGGCGTAGGACATAGCGCATTAGTTCGGAACTTGTAATGCGCGCGAGGTCTCGAGTTGGTCGTCCCACTGGTCGAGGGTCTATTTCATCAACGTCACACTATACGGCGAGAACAATTTTGTATGGCATAGAGAGCACTTTCAAATGCCATTGGCTCCATAAGGGTGAGCAGTATAATCTCATCGGTATCCAGAATGCTGTATATGTTGGCTAGAGATGTAGCGTCCTGGTATGGTCGCGGACAATTAATCATGTCCCATGCAATCGAGGCCATGTGCAGCGAAATGAGGTCCGCTCATTGCTGCGCCGTCCGGCTTCGTGATTCTGGAGTTCATCAAGATGCGGTGTCGATGCGTCGCACCGTGGGCTGCAGCTTGTTGGACAGAATATACCTGCATGCCATCGTCTATTCGGGTAGTTGTTATGTGCAGTTTCATGGGTTTGGCTACGGCAGCTGCGAACACGTTTCCGCCAAGTTCCTACCTAGAGCATTTGAGCTTTCGATCGACAATATTGGACACCATCTTTTCCAGCATGGCGCCTCCACTGCCGACACTTCCCTCGAAGTATGCTGCCACGCTCTTTTCGACGTATTTTCCAACCATGTCGACCTCAACGTTGACGTCGTCACCCTTCTCTTTCTTCGCCATTACCACCTTCTCTTGTGTGTAAGCAATCAGCATAATCTCCCACCACCCTTCAGTATCATTCACTTCCGTCACGGTCAGAGAAGCTCCATCAAGTGTCACATAACCCTTTTCAACCACATATCGCAAGACGCTCTTGTCCTTCGGCGCCAAGCGATATGTAACAGCATTTCCATCTGGCCTCTTTTCCGCGATGCTGGCTACCGTATCCACATGTCCCTGCACGAAATGACCTCCCATTCTCGTGCTTGCACTGACTGCACGCTCGAGGTTGACACCACTGCCTTCTTTGAGCTTGCCCAGGTTCGTGCGTCTCAATGTTTCTGGCGACACTCCAACTTTGAAATCATCCTTGCTGAACTCGGTGACCGTCAAGCACGTTCCATTGATGCTGATGCTGTCTCCAAGATTGCAATCACCCAATATCTCAGCAGCACCGCTTATGGTCAAGGAGGTGCCGCCGCCGCCGCTGGAGGAGTCATCGAGCTCGACGAGTTTCGATACAGCTGGCCGAGCGTCAGCGCAGCTTCACAGAAATGAGGGACAAGATCCGACATACTGCCGATGATCTCAACAATGCCGGTGAACATGTTATATCAATGTAATGCTCTGGTATTGTATGAGCAGAAGCCGCAATTGGTGCAAGCGTCATTCACCAGCCAAAGCCGAGATCGGCAGGAACGACGCCGTGAAGCCGAGGTGTGGACCTGGCAGTGCTCTCCTACACTTTCCAAGCACACCAACAACACATCAAAGATGAATATATAGACGGGATCCGCTGATTGATGCTCGGTCTCCGCACAATGTCGTTTCAACGATCGCTACGGCTCTTGAGCCAGCCAGCACGATTCCAGATCCCGGTCCGAGCACTCTCTCAGAAGAGATGGCTAGCTACGGAAGTCGACGCGTCGAAACTACCACTTGCGGGCGTGAGAGTACTTGATATGACAAGGGTGCTTGCTGGCGTGAGTCATCCAGACCTTGCCATTATGCTCTGTCATTGACAGATTCAGCCTTATTGTACACAAATCCTCGGAGATCTAGGGTACGCTTGAGATGCCTGGTACGACCATTTCCAGGTCTGCCCGGCTCGACTTAGGCTGATTTGCTTGCCAGAGCAGAAGTCATCAAGATTGAACATCCAACGAGAGGCGATGACACCAGAGCTTGGGGTCCTCCGTATGCTTCATACACTGAGCAGAGCGGTCGGCAAGGGCCGGGAGAGGCAGCGTACTTTCTAGCAGTACCATCTTCATGATCACTCGTGACTGGCCATTACTAATAGAGTCAGGTCAACCGGAACAAGAAGTCGATTGGGCTGTCATTCCAGGACAACGCTGGTGTTGAGATCTTGCACAAGCTGGCCAAGGAATGCGATGTCCTGGTTGAGAACTATCTGCCTGGAGCTCTGAAGAAGTATGGCATGGATTACGAAAGCGTGTCGAAAGTCAATCCGAATATCATCTATGCAAGCATAACTGGATACGGTCAGACTGGTCCCCACAGCAAGCGGGCAGGCTACGATGTGATGGTTGAAGCTGAGATGGGGCTGATGCATATCACGGGGCATCGAGATGGGCCGCCTGCAAAGGTCGGCGTGGCTGTGACAGATCTGACGACTGGTCTTTACACCTCAAATTCTGTGATGGCGGCTCTCATTGCTCGCGGTAGGACTGGGAAGGGCCAGCATATCGATGTGGCGCTTGCGGACTGCCAGATTGCTACACTCGCCAACATCGCCAGCTCTTGTCTGATCAGCGGTAAGCCTGACTCTGGACGCTGGGGAACAGCACATCCATCGATCGTACCATACAAGGGCTTCAAGACCAAAGATGGTGATATTCTGCTTGGCGGTGGTAATGACAGACTCTTCGGCGTGCTTTGTGACAAGATCGGCAAGCCAGAATGGGCACAGGATGACAGATTCAAGACGAACGCCGATCGCGTGAAGCGAAGGGACGAACTGGAAGATCTGATTGAAAATATCACAAAGACCAGAACCACACAGCAATGGCTCGTCATCCTCGAAGGCAGTGGTATGCCTTATGCGCCGATCAATGATGTAAAGCAAACACTCGAACATGAGCATAGTAAGTGTTCAGCGCCCTGTGCATGCGACAAGAGACAAAGACTGACATATATACAGCTCAAGCTCGCGGGATGGTCACAGAAGTCGGCCACCCAACGTGCGGCCCAATGAAGCTCGTTTCGCCGCCCGTGAAGTTCTCCTACAGCCAACCGAGCATCAGAACGCCACCGCCCACGCTCGGCCAACATACAGACGAAATTCTTACGGAAATGCTCGGCATGAAGCCCAATGAAGTCGAAGCACTGAAGACTAAAGGCGTGATTTCATGAAGATGTGTTGCACTCAAGACAAAAAGTTTAGAGTTTACGCGGGAGTCTCTGTCCCATGCTGTCCCATGCCACACTCGGCGAACCCGTGTCCACACACCACTTGCTCTCAGCATAATTGTATACAGTACAGTACCAGAGGCTGGAAACACTGTTGTTATGCCTTTCACCGCCTCCACATTCTCCATGGAGGTATATAAGATGAAACTAACTCGCGTGCGCGATATACAGAAAATACCTCAATTACGAGACGGACACGAAGCTTAAAAGCTTGTAACATTAAAAGGAGACGACCACTTGATCTGAGCGCGCGACAACTTTTGGACCGCATTCGCAACACCACTAATCCGGAATAAGCAGTATTGCTTCAGTTCCATCCTGTCGATTTCATCGAGCATTGTCGCCACATCGATCACACCTATGGTTGGAGACAAACTTCGATGTCCTTTCTGGCGAGCATACATTTCTCAGCTCTCGACGTATAGAGCTTACGGCTGTCGAGCATATTGGCGAAGACCTCGGTTCACGAAACAATTTCTGAGTTGTGTTGCGAAGCATCGAATGGAGATGGAGAGTCAGGCATAGAGCGTTCATGGTGTTCGCCGATGGAAGTGCATTCGAGCATCATGAAAGGTAAGCATTGCTATATCTTACAAGCGGATCTATGGCTGACATCGACAACCGTGTTCGAGAAGACCGAAATTGTAACCGAATTGGGTATGAGTGCAGGCAACGATGTCACCTATCCTGAGTATGCGAGCAGCTTTTTGTGTCCTCAGGTTTTATCATTGGAAGTGTTACCTAAAGAAGCTGTATGTATACCTGAGGACATCGCACTCTCCTTGAGAGCTAACCCACGAGATATGAGGAAAATATGCTCACCAGTGAACCCTATTATCCTCATTCTGATCATCTTCTGGAATATTTAAGTTACTGCAGAAAGCCCTCGACTTCACACCGAAAACCCCCCTACAAACCCCTTTCGCCTGAAACAAGTATCTGATCCACCACATGAAATTGATTTTCGCGGCCGTGACGTCCCTTCTCGGTGCTGTCAGCCGCGCAGCTGCCGGCGACTACTACCGGAACGACACTTCTGAAAGTCAGCGTCAAGTGGCGTACGGAAAGCAAACACGACACCACCCCAAACACAAGATATTCAAGAATTGGGCTGGAGCCGTCAAACACGGCCACGAGATTGGGGAAGTCATCGCCCGGATGAACGTACCTTGGATACCAGCGCCTAACGATGGCCAAGGATACGGAATGGCCGCATGGGTCGGTATCGACGGCACGAGCGGGTGTAAAAGTCTCCTACAAACCGGTATAGATTGGTATAAACACAAAGATGGCACGGTCAAGGTAAGATATCCTTTCACGAAGACCGCTGAATACAAATGCTAACGTCGAGGCAATACCTAGTACAAGGCATGGTACGAATGGTATCCCGAAAGCAGTGAAGATTCCTGGGTCGAAATCCATCCCGGCGACACGATCGAAATGCATGTAAAAGCCAACAGCAAGACTTCCGGTTCCTTTAGCATTATAAATCGCTCTCTAGGTCAACATCATACCGAGACTTTTGACGCACCTCCAGAAGGTGTTCCGAAGCTGTGCCGAAAAACTGCGGAGTGGATCATTGAGACGGCCACTGAGGACTATTATATATCACAAGTACCGCACAGTCGTCTGGCTGGGTTCCCGGATTTTGGATCGATTCAGTTCACGAGCACTAGGCTTTTGGGACGTCATGGTTGGGGGAGTGCTAAAGGTGCTGATATCATTGATGTCAGACCGCCTGGGATGGTCACGCTTACGAAGTGCGGGACTTCGGGTATTGGTACTGTTCAATGTGATTATGTTGGACCAGTTGGGGGTGCTCCGGGGCATTAGAACTACGAATAGGATTTTGGGATTTTGGAAGCGACTAGCTTTGCCTTGCTGATTCAATGCTTGAACAACTCAGTCGGATTCGGTCGCTGGAAGGAAGTTGAAAGTGAGAATAAGATATTCCGGACCGGCTATCATCATTCGTACATCGTCGTACTCGCAAAGACGCTAGAATAGGATCAGCTCGATCTCGACTGGAGCATATAGCCCTTGAAGGGTTTAGACTGTCGTCTCATCACGTTGTGTCTCGATGTCAGACGGCGATCTCGCAGAAAACGACGCTGAGGACATCAATCTCAGCCGAGCATACAGCAAAGTCAAGTACACCTATAATAGTACCCGAGATCTCCAAATGACGCTGAAACGCACATGGTTAGACTGTGTAAGGAGGCACGAGGGTACGTACAAATGAAGCTACGTGATGGAATGTAGGAGGTGCTTGAAGAATCGTACAAGAGCCTGATTGGAGGCAGGGCACGACTACATGCGCAAGAGCGAAAACACCCCAAACCGGTCTGATCGAGCGGAATTATAATAATGAGTGAATAGAAGGCTACTCATTCTCGATGGCCTCAGCTGTGATCGACTCTTGCATCAAGTCGGGCTTTCAAACATATGAGTTCAAAGACACATTTCAGAAGTCGAGCTGAAGTGCATTTGTTTTGGCAGGCAAATACAACGTCTCGTTACAAGTTCCTACAGTTATTGCCGCATATCCTTCCACTTCCTGCATCTTCTGAACCTGTGCATCACAATGCGATCCATATCAACTCCAAGTCCGGCCCCTGAGTTCAGTACTAGCGAATAAGCAGATTCCCCAACGAAAATGAGAAGAAGATCAACCATCCACACGAGTAGGTGACTTTCAGCCATTCGCTCCGCTAAAACGTGGAACTTGACGGCAACAGTGTCCCACTTACAGGCTGAACACCATCATGGGATCATCAAGCGACAGAGTTCAGCTAGCCAGTACATTTCTGCTCCAAGACTCCTTACCAGAATGCATAAACTCTCGCCTCGACGCTTTCTCTCACCTCTAAGTCTTCGGTGCCTGGAACGATAGCAGAAGTATGCATACATCCTAGAGCGATCGGCGTGCCATCTGTACTGATAGAACCGGCAGCCGAGTCGGAGAATTTGATGAATAGCACATCCTCGGGTGTTTGATTCGGTATCCAGTACCTACAGATGCCGTCAGCATTTCTCGTAAGCAATCGTGAAACATTATCCTAGACTTGCGCTCAAACGTACCATTTCTGCTTCTCAGGATATCTCGGTGGCAGACCCATCAGCGCTTGCATTGAATACTCAGCTGATTCCTTCATCTCGCTGAGAGCGCGAAAGTCAACTGGAGCCAGTTCATTTCTGTCGTTGGTTCGCGAGTCACAAACGACTATCGGATCACGTTGAACCGTCTTGAGAGGACGCTGAGATCGTCCGAAGGTCAGTTGAGGAGAGTTACCTGCTTGAATTCTTGACGTACCCAGACACTGAAGGCTCCATATCGAGGAATTGCGCTTCCATGCTCCGCCGCCTCAAGCACCGGCTTTGCAGCATCGGTGATGTCTCGCCTACAGGACTTCAAGGTCTCGAATAGTCCGTCGGGTGATATGTATACGCCGTACTTATCAGCTGACTCGAACTGGAAGCGGCAACTCAGAGCCATCACGATGCCTTCCTGTAGAATGAATACCTATGTGGACCTGCCTGGAAGGTTCTGTGGAGTATGCATCTCTCCCGCTCACTGCTACTGAGTCAGCCTGGCAAGTCACACTCGTACATTGCATGAAGGGCCACGAACCCAAGATTCGATCGCGTGGCAAACAGCCTACGAATCTATCAATCTCCCCTCCCTTCATTTCGACTTTTTGGATGCCCTGCTCCGTGGCCAGCCTCCTCCTGAACGCTACACAATACACGACGACCTTCCTGCAGCCTGTCACTTCTTTCACGAGACTCTCCAGTTCTGGAACGTATACATCTTCCACATTGCTACCGGTCAGAAAATGATCATAGTCGAGCGATGACTTGTGCTTGATATACGTGAAGCCTTGATTGTCGAGTCCGTCAGGTCCAGAAAGCACGTCGTTTAGAGCTCGAGTCTGTGGGGCAGAAAAGTCGTGAAGTTTCACGCTTGTGTCGTGAATGCTCTTGTTACCGGGCAAGGTGAAGATCGCACGATCTTGGGAGGAGACGGATGTGTCTGGGACTGTGAATCGGACCACGCCGTAAGTGTCTTCTCCCACGGAGCCCATTCTGAGAAGATAGTCGATGGAACTGATAGTCTAGTAGTACGTCCGTGGCGATAAATCAATGGATAGGGAGAACGCGTAGATGAGGAAGCATTGACAGCAGACGAGAAGGACGTGATAAATTAGGGTAAGATGGAGAGAAATTTTATAGCTCGTGGCCTGGTTCGTAGCTCCTTGTATCACAGCCTGTCAGTTGTATATCATGATTTGCGAGAAGCCTTCACCAATACTACGCTGTAGTGCAGACAGCAAGCATAAGATGGCTTGTTAAAGGGCACGTACGGTATGGCTCTCTTTATAAAATGGTCCGTATTGTGAACAAGAGCCGCCTTGTCCAGCGTAGCTCGGTCACAGCCTTGATGCTCAAGGTGCGTTGATCCGTGATAGACATCTCCTCAACAACGAAGTCCAGGTTCCTTCCAGACTTCTCCACCACCAGTTCAAGCATACGCCTCATGCTCTCAGCATCATGCAGCCAAGTGTGGTCCTTGCTTGTACTGGCAAATGGACCTTGATCAAGAAGCCGTGCTTTCTCCGCGCCAGTATTTCGGCCAAACAGAAGACAGCCTGGCTTGCTTTTGAGCATCAGCGCGGCTTTGGTGTAGGCCTGTTACAGAAGGATGGCCCTCGTCAGTATGTCTACGGGTCCCAGTAGGGTTCTTGAAACTTGCATGTATTTGCTTTTCCCAGCTCCAGAGATGGAAGAAGTCGGCGGCGTGGATGAAATCATATGTTGGCTCATCAGGCAAGCTCATTCGCCCTTTCTCGGTGGTGTTGCGTCCGAGTGTGATGTTTGTTTCTGCAAGGAAATCTCCTGAGAGGAAGGTTGACTGCAGATGGCACTTATCTTGAAATGTCTCATATCCGACTTCGAAGAACTTTGGCTCGACGTCGTAGCCAGTGAGTCGATGCCCTGGTGCCCCATCGTACAGCAGCTTTCGAAGATCTTGCCCCAGGCAACACCCGAGGTCGAGAAGAGTGAACTCTGCTGCGTCTGATCGAAGAGCCTCTAGCACTTGAGGATATGCAGCGTGCTGTGACATGGAGAGCTCCAGAGACATGTAGCTACCAATGCACGGATACCTTCTGACTTGCCATGCTCGACTCCGTATCTTCTTGACGTGACTGATATGCTCGCTCGGCGGGATCTTGCTGTATTCGTGGAGTAAATCTAGAACCTGTGGAGATAGAACTGGTTCGTGGGGATCCCAGAAGTCGTCCATCTTGGCTACACGAGACGTCAGACGTGTTGATTCAGATCAGACTGCCCCGAAGGTCACCGGCTCCCATCTCCACGTTTGATCCGCGTGCATGAGATGTCTGCGTGATCGTCTCAACTCCATACTTCTGAGCCCTGGCAAGTCTTGGGTTCCGCAGAAGCTGTTCACACCGCCTTTGGCATGGAAGTCCCGAACATAACATGCCATCATCAGACCATCGATCAGAACTGCTTCCTTATCCGCGCAAGCCTCCATATCATGAATTATCACCAGGTCTAACTTACTAATATACGACCGGAGATCGGCCTTCCAATGACTTGGCGCGCCAACGAAGCAGGGGTGTGAGACGACATCCCTTTCCTTCTCTTTCAACATCGCCGAACCTCAACCTACACGATTCAGCACGAATGACTCCTACACAGCTGATCATGGCCTAGGGTGTACGGCCCTGACCTGCAACAAACGAGAATCAGGTTCGCACGCTTCCGAAGCCGTGAACCGCAGCACGGAAGTTCCGGTCGAGGATGCACGGATGGGAAACCGCCGTCCGCCATGTCGATATGATGTGAGAGCCACTACCAGCGGCGATGGATCGAAGAACGCACCCTCTTCTGGGTGAGGATACATAGGTGTCAAAGGTAAATCCTCTGAGCCGTGGAGCCTATCAACGCAACATCCGTACGAACACAGTGCAATGTCCACGAGCTCCTCCCGGTCCATCACGCAACGCAGCTCTGACAAACATGACGCTTCGAAGTCCGGGAAGATCGTATCAGACCTGAGCACAGCTCCATCTTACTCTGAAATCGAGCCTCCGGATGGAGGCGTCCGAGCTTGGCTAGCCATAGCTGGTGCTTTCTTTGTATGGTTCAACTCGTGGGGACCGATCAACGCATATGGTAATAAAGCCTTCGATTTCAAACCAATGTTCAAGACTTTCACTGACATCTTTGGGACGGATCATGTAGGCATGTTCCAAAGCTACTATGGAATACATTTTCTTGAGTCATTTTCTGTCTCTGAGATTGCTTTCGTGGGATCCGTCCAGAACTTCCTCGTACTGTTCGTCGGCTTCCTATCTGGACCACTTTACGATGCCGGCTATGCCTCTCATCTCCTTCTCTCGGGAGTCATGCTCACAATTCTTGGTACGATGGCGCTGAGTCTAGCTCACCACGGCCAATACTACCAGGTCTTCCTCTCGCAAGCGATCTGCGTTGGGCTAGGCTGGGGGCTGATGTTCACTCCGACCGCTTCGATTCCCAGTCGATTCTTCAAGAAGAGATTGCCATTGGCCGCAGGATTTGCGAGTGCGGGTACTGGCGTTGGAGGTTTGGCAGCTACAAGCACGGCTCCTGAGTTACGCTGATAAATGCTCCCAGGCATTGTCTATTCTATTGCTTTCAGTCGCATTTTGCACACAAGCCTCGGCTTTGCTTGGGCAACGAGGACGCTGGGCTTTCTCGCCTTAACAACCTTGCTGTTCTCTATTTTGACAATGTGTACCAGAGCACAATCAACAGTACGCCGCCGGCTGATTGACTGTACAGCTTTCCAGGACAGAGCGTACAACGTGTATCTTGCCGGTGGCATCCTTACTATGATCGGACTACAGGCTCCATATTACTACGCCAGTCTGTACGCTACCGAATTGGGGGTCACTTCCACACCAGTAGCTTTCTACGTGGTGACTGCAATGAATGGTGGCAGCTGTCTTGGACGCCTTGTCATTCCGTTCGTGGCCTTGCTGATTGGCGTCTTCGACGCTTTCATCTTAGCCTATATTGCGACATGCACATCTTGCTTCTGCTTCATCGGCGCTCGATCAAATGAGGCTATCTTTGCTGTGGCCACCCTGTATGGCTTCTTCTCTGGAGGAGTAGTCGCACTGAGTCCGGTGAGTGCAAGTCTGTGACTTTGAGCGCACGTGCTTGTCGCCGACACTGCTGACACTGAACAACACGGTAGGTCACGCTTGTGCGTATGACTCCCGACCCAACGCTCGTCGGCACCAGAATCGGGATGACCTTCGCTATCTCGTCGATCGGAGTACTGGTAGGCAGTCCGATCTGCGGCGCGATCTTGAAGACCAGTAACAACTACACATGTGCGTTCGTCCTGTCCATTGCTCCTAGCAAGTAAGGCTGACTCGTAGTTGCAGATGTCTGGATGTTCAGTGGAACCTGCATCGCGGTCGGGGCAGTCTTCATGCTACTTTGCAGAGTTGAGCTGTTTGGAATGACGTTCGACAAGAACAAATAGAACAAGTGCTTTGCTCACCTCGTGATATGTCGACGATGGGAAGATTGCCATGGCTGCTCCATGGTTCATGTCCCAAGGTAGCATTGAGACAGCCGGCGACCTCGACTGGGCATACTGTGAGGTATCCTTGCGCTTCATGGTTGCTTTGTACATGGCTTTTACATAACCTTGGTTGTTGGTAGGGTTCGCGCACACCGCCTTGGTGTGTTACATGTGGAAAGGTCACACCATATACGTTGCATTCCTGTCCAGGTCCCACGACGCTGTCGGCTATCTCTCATGCACGAGGACCATTCTTCCAAGGAAATTGGCGACAGTCAACACCTTGGGAATACCACTAGACGTAACATTTCGCCATGATTGACGTTCTTCTGATGGACGCTTCCACCACCTGGACCTGGCATGTTGTCACTGTCGCGGCGATTGCTGCACTTGGCTTTGCTCTCATCCTCGCAGCATTCAGAAGGAAGTCAGATCCATTAAGTCACTTATCGCGCTACGAGGTGGCCCCCAACCAGTTCCCGTCAGCTGAAGCACTCATGATACATGCCTACCATAAGGCAAGTGCTGAACTTCATGCCGCCGCAGTTCTGATACTGAGACTTTCATACCATCGCGACAAGCCGTATGTGGTGTCTGGTAGCTGGCGACGCTGGGACACAGTCATCTTGCCTCCTAAGCTTTTCGACAGTATCAAGAGTCTGCCAGAAAACGAGTTGAGCTTCTACGATGCACTTGACACTGTGAGACTCATCAGAAGCGCACGCAGACATGTTCAGTGGGTCAAAATATGCTGACGCATTCCATCAGCGATTCCTCCATCATCTTACCACGATCAAAGTGCCATGGGACGGTGGCGACATTCCAATGCTCAGAGCCTTGGCAATGGACCTTCAGAGACATCTCGGTACGATCAGACATCTCTCAGAAAGCTTCGGACCTGATTTTGCCCAGTGAACCATCTCTCCGACATCGAAGATGAAGCTGAACATGCGTATGATACACTTGTTCCGCGATGCGACGACGGTAGGTCGGATGCAACAGTCCGGTCAATGCAAGTTGAGACTGACTTACTTCTCGACTGGGTCGAAATATATCCCATGGACATCCTCCCGCGGATTTTGGCTCTCGTCTCAGGTCGAATTCTCGTCGGCCTTCCTCTAAGCCGCGATCCAGAATTCCTCGACCTGAAACTCAACTTTTTCAGAAACAGCTTCGTAGCAATGTACATTCTCGGCCATTACGTTCCCGCACCACTTCGCTCCACCGTAGCACCACTCATGCCCTGGATCCGGAAGCTCAAGAAAGCCCACAAGAGAATGCAAGCCTTCATGACGCCTGTCATAAATCAGCGGCAATACGACCACGAACAAGGCAAAAAGACACATTCCGATCTCCTAGAATGGGTCATGAGTAACGCTCCTCCGCACTTGAGATACAACGTCCAATACCAATCCCACGCCCAGCTCATCACGAATGTGGCATCGATTCAATCCCTATACGTAGCAACGAGCCATGCTTGGTTTGACGTAGCTGCACATCCGGAATGTGTAGAAGAACTTCGCGAGGAATGGGCTTCTGTGCGAGAAAACAGCAGCAACGGTGGCAGATTATCCTTCGAAGGCATGGCATTCCGAACGCGGAAACTCGACTCTTTCATCAAGGAATCCGCTCGCTATAATCCCTCTCAGCTCACAGCCCTGGAATACATCACGCGTCGAGACATCGTCCTTCCCAGCTCCGGCACGTTGTTACCGAAAGGAACATACATCTCCACATCCATCGCCTCAGTAGCGCGCGACCCAGCCCTCTATCCCGACCCGGAAATTTTCGATCCTTTCCGTTTCTCCAAATTGCGAGAACAGTGTGGAAGTGAGAATAAATTTCTGTCTCATTCTACGGGCATCGATCAATTGACGTTTGGGTATGGAAGACATCCTTGTCCGGGCAGGTATTATGCTACGCACGTGCTTAAAATCATGCTTGCGAAATTGATAGAGAGGTACGAGGTGAGACTTCCGGACGGGGTAGAGAGGCCGAAAAATGTGGAGAATTGGGTGGCTTTGATGCCGGATGCGAAGGTTCCGGTTCTGATCAAGAGGAGGAACGGATGAGAAAGGGAAGAAGGAGAAGAAGAAGGAGAAGAAGAAGAAGAAGAAGAAGAAGAAGAAGAAGAAGAAGCCGGACGCTGACTACCTATATATGACGATGACGAACGTTTCTTATTTTTGTTATCGTTATTATTATGATTACAAGACGAGACAAATCCTTATCCTCAACTTCTCCTCCTCTTGATTTCCACTCGTAAGTCTCCATTCGGAGCATAAATCACAACACCAGGTAGACTAGGCGTGACTCCGGGAAAAGAAGTCGTCGACTTCCCATCTTCGTCAAGGAATCCTTTCACCTCGAAATCCAGAATCTTCAAAGTTTGTGCCACGGTCACGAGTGCTTCTTCTCTGGCAAAAATCTATTTGATTTTGATTTTTTTTTGTTTGAGTCAGCCAAGAAAAAAAGAAATTCTCAGAAAACTTACCCTTCCAGCACAAATACTTTTTCCTCCCCCGAATGGAAACATTTGAGGAGTCGGTACGCCTGCCAAAGCGACATGAGAGAGATTATCGCCGCGCGTGAACCGGTCAGCGATGAAGTCGTTTGCTGGGGAAGCCTCCTTGCCTTCCCAATTTCGAGAGTCGTGATGAGGAACCCAGCACGGTGCAATGACGAGATCACCTTTACGCGCATCGAGTTTCTTGAGACCTTGATCGTCGAGAGGAATGGTGGTGTTTGAGATGACGTCTCGCATGATCATATTGTCGCAATAGCTGCGGAGGACTTCTGTCCAGATGCTGTGGAGGATGGGGCTGGTGGAGGGGGAGGAGAGGAGGAGGGATAGGTCGAGGGTGTCATCGGGGGTTGTGGCCGAGGAGATTTCTTGTCGAATGGCGGTCAGCAAGCGTGGACTGTCGGCTCCGGCGAGTATGTGTGAGAGCATCCACATGATGCTTGGAATGACGTTGCTTGCAAGAGCGAACATGATGGAGAGATTCATGCCGGCTCGTGAGGGTGCGGAGAGGTTGTATTGGTCGTAGAATCGGAGTCTGGCTTTGTTGAATCGGGAGCCGAAAATTGGATCCCATGAGGGTGCATCGGTCGGCTCTGCTGGTGGACCGCCGTTGAGGTTGTATATCATCGCATCCCACTCCATCAACTTGCGCAGCATTCGCTCTCGTCGTGTCCAGGCGTCTCTGTTCAAGATTCTTGGTGTGGCGAAGAAGAATGAACACAAGTCTTCGTCGAAGTGGAAGATATCGGTGCAGAGGTCGGGACAGACGTGCAGGAGGTGGTCTCCAAAGAACGTGGCGAGGGACGATTTCATGATGTGCTCTCGAAGCCAAGCGTACAAATGTACATTCCTTGATGTATCTTTATCGTCGGGAATGCTTTCATACGACATGGCCAGTCTCTCCGAGTACAATCGCGTGAGCTCCCGCACATCTTCCCGCCGACTCAAATATCTCAGGAACACTTCCTCCTGCGCCTTCCTGCCTTCACCGGTATTGATGACGGAAATATCATTGGGCGACACAAGTAAGCATTTGCCCAGGAGATCGCCAACGAAGTTTTCTCTAGTGAGGCCACCGGAATACGTATGTCGAAAAAGATGCCGAGTCGCAGCCGCATTGGTGACAATGATTGTTCTGCGACCGCCGACCATCAACGAGAAGACGTCGTGAGGAGGAGCCAGGACATGCTTGGGGTACCAGCGTTGGGCATCCTTATCGAGGAAGCGCAAAGTATGGCCGAACCAAGGAATCGAATATGGTAGTACAGGTGAATGCACGACTCCGTGCTCTGTTTTGATGGCCCGATGATACGCGACGGTGGTGTACGCTCGCGTGAAGCATACCAGCGCCAAGCAAGCGCCTATGATCAGGAGAGCTGCATTGCCGAATGGATTGGCGTACGACAGAAGTACAAGCTGGTCTTTCATGTCGGTGGCGCTCACTGCATTGCTAAAAGCGCCACGGAGGTAGTAGAAATTATTGCCAGACCAGATCGATGCGGCACAAAATGAGTATTTCGAAGAGAGCTGCCATCTCGCAGAGTCCAAGTCAAGAAAACGCTGCGATACAGAAGATCACAACCCATGAGACCAATCCCTGCTTGTCATCGTGGAGGCGGACTCGCGGACGCACCCTGTAAGTGTCTGGATGTTTATCAATATCTGCTTCGAATGCTACGAAGAGGTACGTACGTGATTCTGCCGAATTTGTTCCAGTCGAGGTTGCATGGGAGCAATGAACGTTTTCTTGACCAGCGCTATGGCGGTGAGTGGATAGACTTGGCAGGGACTGCATCGTGTTAACTTGGGTCAGGGTGAACAGACGGATGCCAAGTGGAAGAGGATCGAATACCTTTTCATCACACTGTGTGTCGACATCAGAAGGTGACCTCGCATGCAGCAACGCTGTTGACATCAAAATCAGCCAAACATGTAGCGGAAATCACGCAGGAAATCGCTGAGAAGAATCTCGTACTCGTGCAGAAAGACGTCGCATGCAGCACACTCATCAAATCGTAATTTTCGTAATCCCAACATCGTCGTCTTATCGTGATCGTATCTCATGATGTATAGATCGCTCGAACGCTGCAGCACTTCTTCCCTCAGCAAAGAAACAGCATGAAGAGGAGAATCGCTCATGAACGCCGCGCTATACCACCACCATATCGACGACACAGCCCAGCCCAGATCTCAACAAACATCCTCGCATCTGGTTTCAAAATCAGCAAAACTTCAAACTCCACACAAGGAAAAGCTCAAACTCACCTTCATCAGTCGTAAACGGTAAGATCCAATCCCGGCCGTGCTTTGGGGGCTGATAGCTCGAAATAAAGACGTAAGGCGGAGCAGGCTTGATAGCAGCCAAACTAACAACGCCATTGCCCTCACACTGGCACCAATCAGGATCAGCAGCATCGACATACTTTGTGACGAAAGCGGTCCAAATGGGAACATGTTTCCTCGGACCACGCAGAGCAGAGACTTCGAGCCTAACGACACCAGAGCCGCGATCTCGGAATACACGTAACGCGTGAAGCATATCCTCGTGCCGCATTTTCCCGGCGAACAGCATCTTTTCTCCTCCATCGCTTTCGAGCTCAAAGTCATCGGCTAAGCTTGGATGAGGAATGCCGCGATTGTCCTGATGCTTCATGGCAATGACGGTGGAGTAGAAGAGGACCATGCGTTCGTGGAGCATGAAGTTCAATCGAGCCCAGAGTTTGTAACGACCGCTGCCTTTTGAGGCTTGACATAGTTGCAGAGTCGATGCTCGGCGGATGACTTTTAATGCTGTCAGGGGTTGACAGTAATGCTGCTGGAAACCAGAAGTGTTCTGGCTCACTATGAGGAGACGTGCTCGTAAGTCGTTTGGTCGCCAATAGAGCTGGACCCAGAGTTTTCGTTCATCGAAGGGTAGTTCTAGGACCTTCTGGAATCCGTGCCGGGTCAGGTGATCGAGTGCATATGGATCGGCTTGGCCATAGCATGATGAGCGGTCGCTTAATTGGTAATCTGGGCGATAGTGCGTGTTCGGGTGTTGACCGTCCAAGATGTCATCAGCCCAATGGACAAGAGCAGATGGGGCGTATGGGTCGATGGTCGAGTAGGAGGTGTGACTTGATGCTGTCTGAGAAGAGCTTGAAGTGAAGTCACTGAAGACAGGTGATAGGGGGGACACTGGTGGAGCTGGAGTTGCGGGGAAGATCGAAGGCGGCGTCGGTGGCTCTGGAGCATATGGTCGTGCTGTCTGATTCCACCCAGGGTCCCAGGACAGATCAGATAATACAGTTGGTGTGGTCGGCGTGTTGATGCGAGGAGGCATTGTCGGTCCTGATGTTCTGCGCGGTCGTGGTCGAGGCGTGCTTGCGTCTAGATGTAGGTCAGTGTTGAGCGGATTATGAAGGCAAGCTTGGGAGTGTATGACCAGAATAGTGGCATTCAGGAACAGGCATGGATTGTCGACTGGCACGGCGTTGTGCCTTCTGCTGTGCCTCGACCAGGTCGGTGATATCGTGCGTGAGATGGTCGGGATGCGCCAGGTGTCGACCTTGCAATATGTCGAGCTGAGCATGTAGAAATTCTCGATAGCATTCCAGTCGCTCGAGGAGAGGGAAGTTCTCGAGGCGTTCGTGCTGATGGCCCATATCCTCCCACACGCTCCGCTCTGGCGTCTGGTGGGCACGAGCGAACATGTCGAAGATGTCGTGCAGCGTGCATTGTAGGGAGCGGAGGAGCAGTGGCAAGTCATGGTCGATGCGGTAGAAGGAGGGGCCATATCTATAGGTGCGGATGGCTTGTCCAGTAGAAGCAGTATGAATGTGTCTCAAGGCAGAGCTGAGGCCGAAGAGCTCGGCGACGGCGGCGGTGATGGTGATGCGCGTGGCATTCCCATTCCTGGGCAGAGCCTGGCGGAAGCGATGCAGGCCAGCGGCAGCATCTTCACAGTCATTTGCAAATCTCAGAAGGGAGCCTTCACGGTTTGCCATTCGCCGTCGAGAAGTGTGTCAGAGTGTCTGCGTGCGCTAGAACTACTTATATACTTCTAATTCTACATTCTTCACCGGTTTGCTGCCCATACAGCACACCCCATCACGACCAACTTACCGATCACTTGCACACACAACAATCATGCTTGCTCGTTATTGATGAAAGCTGACGTCGAATCGGCCTGCAAGCATCACGCCTGCACAAAGCTGTCAATGGCAAAGCCTGATGCCGCACGCTGTCACTGATCTTCCACGTCTACATGTTCATGTCCGCACACACAAATCATTCATTCATGCTTGACCAGCTCGAGTTAGAACCTGCTCATAGGGTATCGCGCAAAGTTCATGTCCTCAAAGAACGCCCCAAAGGTCACCGGAGCTCTTCTCATGACCATGCTGATAGTAACGCCAATCCCTATGCTGTCCTCGTCATATTCCACCGAAATGCAACCCAATCAATACTGTAACGCAGGTGTACAAGTAGAAGCTTCGACCCAAAACGCCAAATCACAACTCATTACACAATCGTATCATCGTCGACTCAGCATAGGCCGAGCGGGCATCGGCACGTCTAGACGAATTCGTAGTCTTCGTCGTCGCCAACGACGACTGCGGACTCCGCCTTCTTGCCCTTGCGTCTCTTCTCTGCCTTCATTGGTGAGGGCGCCATTGTCTCGCCATCCGAGTCTAGCAGTTCGTACTCGCTCTTCACCAACTTGACCGTTTCCCTCTCTTCAAACTTCTCCACAGCCTTGGCCAGGGCAACGTTCAAGATCTGACTACCCTTGGTGGGCGATCGAACGGCATCGAACGAGTACGTCACACCAGCGTCGACAGGTGGCGATGGAGTCTCGTCGTACTCGTCACTGTTGCTACCAGACGAGTCATCCGTCATGGCTGCTCCGTCGAGCATGTCATGCTTGCGAGCCACCTTTGCAGCCTGGGCATAGGAAGCGACCTCGCCCTTCTCAGCACGCCGCCGGAAGATGTACTCGCTGGCTGGTCGTTAGCGACGACTTCATGTACGACGTGAACGCTGCAACTCACTTGTCCGACACGCGTTGAGGCCGTGGCTTGCCCTGGGCTCGGCCAGTGCCATCGACCGCACCGAGAGCCCATTTGTGCTTGTGTGCAGCGTCGCGTTTGTAGTCTTGAGCAGTGCTGCGAAGATCGGCGTTGGACAAGGTCTGCTCAGAGGACATGGTGGCTTGCACGCGAGAAGAGCCTTCCGTACTGTTGAAGTGGTCGGGTAGCGTGTTGCTGGATTGCTTAGCCGCCAAAGGTGACTGAAATGGACACCTTGATGTCTGTTGTGATAGTCGTGGATATGCGAACGGATGGAGAGGATGTCGTAGGTGGTTGTCTCGGGTGTATTGAACGAGACAAAGAACTAGCAGTACGTGATCGCCCGGAATGACGGCTTTCAAAGAGGCAGGTAAGAGCGTTGTCTAGGACAGCGGCAGTCGTGACTGTGCTCGTGAAGCTGAGTCACGAGGCTTGTGCGGCTGTGTGTCTCGGTGTGGCACTGCGGTGACAGTATAGGTACAGACGCGCTCCCGCCTTGTACAAGCTATTGAGTTGAGTTCGGATGATTGATCGCGTTGGGTACAGCACAAAGCACGTCAATGGGCGTAAACAACGGCCTTTATCCAAGGCATAACCTCAAG
This sequence comes from Pseudocercospora musae, assembly GCA_001578225.1. Taxonomy (NCBI): domain Eukaryota; kingdom Fungi; phylum Ascomycota; class Dothideomycetes; order Mycosphaerellales; family Mycosphaerellaceae; genus Pseudocercospora; species Pseudocercospora musae. The sequence goes on along the minus strand of LFZO01000220.1, from coordinate 13,931 downwards.
GTAAGCTACCCGGATGTGGGGAGTCGCGATAAGGTCATGCTTCGAGGCGCGGGCGCCTGATTCAAGTGACCCACGCTCTGTACGATTCGATGCTGAACGTGGCAACGCGGTTGGTTTACGGGTCCGGCGGCTGTCCATGTCTGCCTCGGGTGGTTTTGATAGCGGAAAGCTGAGCTTCGTTGTTTCTGCTGATGTTGCAAGCCAGCAGGCAGCGGAGTTGCGGGTGCGCTCGAGCTCGGACGTCATTGCGCGCTATATCGGGTACAACGGTACGACACCTGCAACAACATTCCTCGGTCACTGCCGTGGAGCACGTGAAGCAATCATTCGTCATAGCAAGGCCAGCAATCACAGTTGGCAGCGTCTGCTGATGTGAATGAATCCATCAACTTCCAGCATCTGTCCTCTTGCCGCGACATCGAATGAGGTCTGCATGGTGCCACGGAGTCACGGACTTCGAGGGCGGCTGAAGGCTGAAGCGCCCACACCCTCGACCTTCAGCTCTCCTCGCTTGGCAGCGTGTTCGGAAACCAGCCATAGGTGGAGAAGTCGACTGTCCTCTCGCCTAGAGGCCCTCGACCAACTTCGACGCCTTCGACGTTAAGTTGAGCTTCTTGCCTGGCAGCTCCGTTCGTCCCTCTGAAAGCGTCAGAGGTCAGCAGGCACAGGTTGTGAGAAGCCGCCGCAGCGGGCCAGACTTGCCTCTGACTGATGATTCCTTTTGAGTTGATCACCCGCTGCCATGGCACTGTATCGCTGTTGTAGCGCGCATCGGGCTGATCGGTAGCTCGAGGCAGATACTTCAGGCACATCCCGACTATCGCGCAGGTAAGATTGTCAGATTGTCCTGCTTCCATCCTGTCTGACTCTCATACCTTGTCTGGGTCGTTCGCTGTGTTCATCTTCGTTGAGAATTCTGCTTCATCTCATCGTACTTCATGTACTTACGGATATCCAAGCAGCGTCGCGATGTGACCGTAAGAAGTCACGTGTCCGTATGGCACCTCCTGGACAGCCTGATAGACTGCTACATACCAGGCCTCAGCTTCGTCTGATCTCTCTCGAGGCATTTCGATCGTAGTATTACATTTTTGTTGTCACCTTCACCGCCGGCTGTCAAGGCGCAACAAATGCAGGGAAATTAGAGTTCGCACTACAGCCGCGCTCCGACGCCATCTCCCGAGCCATCCATCACAGCACTTTTGAAGATCAAGATTGGCCTTCACATTTACAGCTAGCTAGCTAGCTATATAGAGACACGACACAACCATGACTTTGGCCGACTATCTTGCCAAGAACTATCTCTCAGCAGATGCAAAGCCATCAAAGAAACGTAAAAGAAAGGACAAAGCGCAGGCAGAGGGACTGACAATCGCCGACGATGATGCCAATACTTGGACAAAACCCACAGAACATGCTGATGAGGACGATGAAGCGCCGACCATAGTGGGCGCGTTAGCAGGCGGACTGAATGTATCGTCGAAGAAATCAAAATGGATCAGAATAGGCGCAGAAGCTCCGAAAGATTCAGACCAGGCAGAGGCAGATGCGATTCTAGCGGAAGCGCAGAAAGAATCGCAAGCGCGGGCGCAGCAAGATGATGATGACCCTGCAGTGGTAGGAGAAGATGGAGCAGAGTATGATGGAGCTGTCATGGCAAATGGAGCCCTCGCTGGTTTGCAGACCGCCGAGCAGGTCTCAAAAGCGCTGAGGAAGAAGCAGATGGAAGAGATGCAGGCGATGAAAGCTGCCGGGCTGGACTCTGGAGGCTTGGCGCAGCAAACCATATACCGTGATGCTTCAGGACGGATGATTAATGTGAAGCAGAAAAAGGCAGAAGTCGAGGAGAAGGCAAGAGAAGAGGAGCGAAAGCAGCAAGAAGAGCTGGAGAGCAGAAAGGGTGATGTGCAGAGGCGGCAGAAAGAGGAGCGAAGACAGGAGCTGCAAGACGCAAAGGTCATGACCGTTGCGCGACATGCAGATGATGAGAAGATGAACGACGAGCTGAAAGAGAGAGAAAGGTGGAATGATCCTATGGCACAGTTGCTGGCCACGAAGAAGAGCAGCAGCAAAGGTGGCAAAAGCAAGGGCAGCGGCAAGTCATACCCGGGAGCTTTTGAGCCAAACAGATACGGCATACGACCGGGCTGGAGGTGGGACGGAGTCGATCGAGGCAATGGATTTGAGCGAAAATGGTTCGCTGCGCGAAACAAAGCCAAGGTGAGTGGCTTGATAACTGAATGTTCTTGTCTCAAAGGATCTATCACTAACGCTTCTCTTAGGATCGCGAAGCTTTGGAATATGCCTGGCAGCTGGATGAGTGAGCATAGCTGGAAGCGTCCTCGCTGCCCCGATCGAGTTTGCTTGTGTCCATTCGAGAACGACCTTACACTCGCCAGCCAGCAACCATTTCTATCGACCTATCAAAATATCGAAATGCAGCTCCGACTGGCTACTCATGTCCAAAACGTCTCAAGGTCTCACGACCTAGGTGGCTGCAACCGAATGAAACACAAATGCGTGCAGCACTCCAGAATCTCGTTCGATACTTCCAAGCAGAGTCAAATCCGCACTCGCAAGAAGTTCGGCCCACTCGGTCGCTTCATAAGGTGTCTTCAAAAACCTCAATCGCTCGAGCCACAACATCTCGATCCTGCTGATAATGCAAAGCCTTGACAGCCTCATCAAAGCTGAAGAGTTCTGCCGAGCACTGTTTCTCTCCCTGTTCACAAACAGCTTCCTCATCGATGGCACCAATATACCACCAAATAAGCTTGATTCCAGAATTGGGAATGAGTCGGTGACCCACCATGAATGGCTCGGTGATGTTCTCAAATCTGCGCGGCTCGTCTGGTGTGAACTCGGTCTCCTCGACGATTGGGGTACAACGGGTCCGAAGTGTCACTGGCAGTAGTTTTGTTGGGAAGCCTGTTTCTTCTCGTGTCTCACGTGCAGCTGTCTCTTGACGACTCTCACCAACATTCCTTCTGCCTTTTGGTAACAGGTATTCATTGCGTTTATGGTGCTTGACCAGGCAAACCTGGCGAGTCGAAGGCTTGAAGAGGATGTGCCTGCACTTTCCACGAAATATTCTGACGCATACTGATAAGTCCCAAAGTGCGAGGCTGCCATCGATCCGAGCTCATCAAGGTTTTCTGACCGGAAAAGCCGTCTCAGGAGTTCTCAGGCTTAATGTCTGCTGGAATTGTATGCAGAAGAGTGGTATGCTCCATCCCAGCTTCTGAAGTTCGCGCAGCGGAAAGGTGGCTATGACAAAAGCTCAGACACCATGGCGAACTCTGACTTTTCACGGAAACTCAGACTTCGACTTCATCTCCATTCACCTTTCCAAAGTATTCACAATTACTTCTCTGCGCATCAGGACCATGACTGCGCACGACCGAGCACTTAGCCGAAGAGGGCTGACCACAGCATACTGCGTCCCAATGGACCGGCACGGTCTTCGTGACCAAAGCAACTGCCACGCGACTGATAAGGCACAATTCGAACAGCCATCGTCATCTCCTACCGACAATGTGGACAACACCAGTGCGTTGGACAAAAAGTTCTTTGTCCTTTGTTAAAACCTCAGAGCGGCACCGAGGAATGTGCACGCGATGGTGTCCGCGAACAGCTGCCATACAAAGATTCCAAACTGCTGGGTTCTGCATGCATTCCTCGCTACCCAATCTGCGAGTTCTGTGTCTCAAAAGCATGGCAGGTAAGGGTCTGTTGGTCCAAGAGATCGGGTAATTGATACTTACTTTTCGCGGCGTTGCCGTTGAACATCTAGACCACCGTCGTGAGGCGTATCGTAACAATGAGTACACGGCGCATATACCCTCAGTGAGTGTATCCCGTGAAGCCGTCCCGTGTCCGAGACCTGATCAACCTGCTTTTGCGATTCTCTTGTACATACTTTGTGATTTCAGCTTAGCATTGATCCTCTCGAACACGCCAAACATTAGCCATCCCGCGACTGGGCCGAATCGATTTCAGAAATGGCCTCTTCGCAGACGAAACAGCTTCACTGGACACAGCGCATAGCGCTTGTGCGCCATAATCTTCATGCTGCAAGCCGAAGTGGAGACTTCACCTTCTTCAAAACTCTGCAGGCAGCGGGCCTGATGGAAGGCACAAATCACTTCGCGACCTTGACCGAGCTTATGGGAGACGATGCAGATGCTGTGATGGCCGCCATGGACAATCTCAATGGAGGTCTGGCATACATCCATCAAGACGCGTTCCAGAAAGTGTACGACAATTTGAAAAACGGCATGCGAGACGACGATAAGCAAGCAGAGAAATCAAAGCTTTATGTGGACATCAGCCAGCAAAAGCAGATGACAGAAATTGCGATCGATAAGCTGTGCAACTCGGCCGTGGCTTTGATCAACCAGCAGGCAGCCGATGCTCAAAATCAAGTTGCAAACGTCTTCATAACAGGTGTAACACTCGTCGCAGACTGTGTCGAAGTCGTGACGAAGCAGCTCGACCTCATGGACAACAAGATGGACGACTTCATCAGGCTGGAAGAAAGCTGGAACACGGTGAAGGCTTCGATAATTGCTGCGACGGCTGGACTGAAGGGCGTCTTCTACATGCTGGACACCAATGAGCAGCAAGGCGAGAAGCCACAACGTTCGTCGAGCATTGCCAGTGCCGGAAGTGGAGTCTTCCGAAGACTCTCGACAGTCTTCACAACGCAACCTGCATCAAGCCGCAACTCAAGCATCGCGAGCGCCAGCGCCAGCGCACAATCCAGAGGATCCATCGGTGGCGGAAGTTCAGCACCTGTATACCGCACGCCGACCTACGTGCGCAACAGTGTCAGTGCCGGCTGCCCCACAAGCCTGCCCTCGGCCATCAACAACTCTGCTTTCAGCAACAACTTTGAAGCTCACAAGTTGAGTACAATCCCACCAACTCCTGCATATGACGACGAGTTGGATCCATTCGACAAGGTGGATATGGTCCCACCTGTGCCTGCCATGCCTATCGAGCACGAGGCAAATAGAATAAGCCAGACTGTGATGTAGGCCGTCCAACAAAGACATCAGTACATCCTACGGGAACTTGACAAAAGCAAGCCACGAGCAAACAGCGACGAATATAGACTGTACATACTACATATGTAAATAGCCGTACATAGTAATCTGCGCCTTCCCTTTTCGTACTATAGCCCCACTTTGTTTCTGTTTTGCCTCAGCCACATCCTCAATCCAAACCTCCTCGACTTCATTCTGCCATCGACACTCCCGCCCCCAAAACACAAGTCGCACAAAATGAGCATCTCAACCCGAGAATGGATCAAGTGGGAATCCGACCACCGAACCAACCCACCTCACGAACCAACAAACACACTAGTCCTCACATCGCCCGGCCATCGTTTCGTCGACATCCGCATCCTCAAGTCCGCACATTCAGATCCTAAAGTCCCACAACTAGCTCGCGATGCAGGTAAGTCGTGCCCTCTTCTTCTTCTTCTTCTTCCCACCCCCAACCTTCTCCTGACACACACCCTCTCTTCTAGCCATCCTCCCATTCTCCCACCTCGACTGGGCATTCGCCGGCTTCTCCACTTCAGAATCCACTTCCAACCCAAACCAAGTCACGAAATCAACGTGGAGACATTTCGTAGATTCAAGGTCCCCCGACGTCTCGCACGTCTCAGACTCGGGACTCATGTATCCTCAACCCAATGGCCTGACTTTGGAAACCGGCTCCATGACTAACCCCGCCACGGGGAAAGTCGAGACATACGAGGAGATGTGGCGCGACATCCATACGAGTGGAGGTGTTGAAGTCGCGGTTCTGCAATTGCACGACGATGAAGCGGCAAGCAGGGGTATGGTTGTTAGGGTTGGTTCACTTTGTCAAGGTGTCGTCAGGGAGCGGGAGAAATTTGCTTTGGAGAGATGGGAGTGGGGAGGAGAGAAGGAGGGGTGGAAAAGGCAAGTGAGGATAGGGGATTTGTGGATGCCTTGTGGGGTTGCGATGGAGAAGGAGAAGCTGGTGCTCGGTGGGAAGGTGAGGTTTGGGGAGGATGTTTGGAGTGTGGTGGAACTAAGCTGAGGAAAGATGGAGATGGAGCTGGGAGGTTGTCTTCGTTGATGCGAAGGAGAAGTCGCTGAGCTTCGCGAGACAATGATCGCCCTGACTGTGATGTGCGGTGGTATCGAGATCGCCTTGCTGCAAGATTCATGCGCAGCTATAGAAGTGATGTACGAAATGATGCTCAAAATTGGTGCTAAAGCTACAGTGCGGTGCTGTACTGCCACAAGCTGTCAAATATGTGACTTTGATCACGCCTTCCGAAAGCGGAATCTTCCTGCTGCCAGGTGGTCGTTGTCGAGACGAAAGGGCACCTTTGCCACATCCTTTGCGGAATACAGGCCATTGAACTCGCCTGCATCGTGATACTCAAGCGCAGCGACCAAGAGCTGTGTCGGAGACCTGAACAGACGCCTATCATTCATCCCGAGCACAAACTCCGCTAATACAACAAAGCAGCCACAACTGACAACAACTAGGCCAAGCCAGGAAGTCCTCGAGGCCAGTCCGTACGCCCAGACATTGATGCGGGCGTTTCGAACCAGAAGCGGCTTTTCTGGATCATCGTCATCGTCCGTTGCTTTGGCATCGCTAACGTTGTACTCAATCAAGCTCAAAGTCTGCATGATTGGCATGACAGCTAGCGAGTTGAGGTAGAACCGATTGTTGACTAGGACCTCTGTCTGATTTTGGTCAAATATATCGGTCTTATAGATCTGATCCGACAGCTCTTGCAGGCGATTGGCGGCGGCGCGAGTAGAGTCGATCGTGCCGTTCTCTTGGACTGCCCACGCTGCTCGCGTCCACGCCGGATCGATGCGTATTGGATCCAAATGTAGCATGTCATCCTTTTTTCGAACAGTCGGGAGGAAGTGAATGACCTGATGGTGAGGGTTGGAGAGCCTTGAAGGGTCCAGCTCGTAGTCACCGAACAGAAGATAAGTTTCGAAATCGACTGCAAGCACGATGTTTCTAGGCTTGTTCTTCTTGTCCTTCATATCCCACCATATTTGCCAGGTCGTCACGTTTCTCGAACGTGGTTTGACCTCACGGTCTTCGGCAGTGATGTTGAAGAACGCATCCCAATTGCATGCCGTGGCGTTCACTGTCTTATTACTCAGACATGTCATAGGAAACCCTGCCTCTATGACTTCCTCTGGTAACGTTTCATTGCCTTCAAACGAGGGGATATATGCTGCACGCCCCGAGGCGTGGACCTCAAAATGAGCATCTGGACCCTCGAAGCCGTCCAGCATGTGGTTCTTAGAAGCGACGCGGAAATACGCACTCTTGTAGCCATCATTCCAACCTGTGCCCAAGGTAATGCACCTGGTGTAAGTTGTTGACCGGGAAGACTCGCAGGTCCCGAAACACAGCGGGCTGTTGTACAAATCGTAGTTCTCGTAACATCTGACTCTGCGATTCCAGCCCACAGTGATCGTATAGTGGAGCGCTGAGTCATTTGTGGTGTTGTATCCCACCCACGTGTTGATCAAGGCGCCTAGTATCGGACCTTTGCGTCGAATGACTGTCTGTACCGTGTTGTTATACGGCTTGTAGGTCGAGACAGAGTTTGCGTGCCGGGGATCCAAAGCGTCCCAACCACGAGACATATTTTGCACGATCAAGAGATCATCAGTGAGCTCGTTGAGCATCTGTCGGCTGGGTGTCCAGTTGATGCTTTCGAGATAGCCTTTGTTGACAAGTGTCTCATTCTCAAATGTGGCGTCTGAGGTAGGGAGTTCGGTGGCATTGTACGTGAAAGCAACCATGCCTTGGAATGATGTCACCGGAGCCACATAGTCTTGCCGTGCAAAGGTGGACTCGACCCACGCGTCCATGCCTCGCTCCCACCTGGAGGAGCAATTGTAGCTTTGTATATCAAGCCACCCTTCGTCATCGCATGCAGCATCTGCAATGGCGAATTGGTATCCATCCCGACCAGGCAAACCATCAGCGTTGAGAGTGTCAAACCTGTGATGGACTATTCCTTCAGTGTCGATCCATTGTAGGCTTGGGAGCACTAAGACGGCAACAGCAGGGCCCTGTTTCGGAAATTAGCATCAGCCCACGTTCGCAAGAGCGGGATCCGTACCATGAGGTTGCATAGCACACAGAGAAGTACCGTGATCAGGATGAATGTCGATAGCCGAGATCTTGCACGCTTTGACTTTTGTGACTGCCCGTTGACGCCACGCTCGCGCAAGGTTGACCAGAGTTGAGCATCGAACAAACTCGGAATCTCCGCGAACTCGCTTGGGCGAGATATGTAGCCAATGGGCAGGCCGCGAAGCTTTTGCGCCAGCCGGATGGTCATCAGGTATACTAGCCAGGTGGCGACCAATATGAACCACACCTCAAGGACCTTAGCAATAAGCTGTAGAAAGCCCAGTAGATTGTGAGTCTGCCGATCGAAGACTGCCGGAAGCTCCCTAGAGATGGTTGGATCTGGGTCTTCCACTCGTGGGAGACATCGGCCAAATGGACACCATGCACTGGCACCAATGATATGCCTCTTGATATTCAGCACAAGTAGAGCGACAATTGGGACAGTCCACGACAGGGCAAAAACCTGCAAGACGAGGACTGTGGAAAACGTTGCTTGTTCTGGCTCTTCAGCGAAGAATTTTCGATCTTTTGGCGCATCGTGGTTGGCTTCTGCGCCTTGGTCATCTGGGTCGCCCAGGAAGGCAGTCTGAGAGTTTGCGAGTGACGGACTGCGGTAGGCCGTATCGAGAGCATCTTCCTGCAGCGTCGTCGCATACGATGCCAAGGGCGAAGATACAGAAGAATTCCGGTGAGTTCGGCGCAGCGCACTTAACTCCTGCGGCTGGAGCTCTACCATGGTGGCCTGGTCATGTGATTATATGGCTTGAAGAATGGCTGTAGCTAGCACTGACAGTCTCCCAAGGTCAAGTCCGCCGACATTGCGAAGCAGAGACTCGTCAGACATCTGGGCGCTCGCAAAGTTGTACGCATATGTATTGCAATTCATCTGCTGTTGTACGGCGGAACTTTGGGATGGCACACTGCATGCAGGCCGTGCAGACGATGCAAGTCAGAGGCTCCACCTCCAGTGCTCGACGACGACTGACAGCTTCCAAATGAGAAACCGAGCCCTCAGACCGACTTGGCACAGCAGCTGAACGCTTATGCGCGTCGCTGCAATTGGAGGTAGATATGCGCGAGCTGCTACTCTGCGCGCCATAGACGGGCTCGTGCCTCGAGAGGGTGGTGGAGAAGGGCCGGAACATGTGCATTGGGACGCAGAATCGTAAGCGCAAGGCTACGCTTTACTCGAATGGCCTTAGACATGGCGTCGATGCCAGCCCCACGGACGAGCTGCCGTCCGTAGTGATATATCGGCAGTATCCACGGCTCGGTTAGTGGTGAGCTTCGGCTGGGATTGCATGGCTCGGACCGCTTGATCCTTGCATCGGACGGATTCCGTCCCACCTTTACACCCTTTCTCACTACTACCAACCATCGCGAAGATCTTGAAGGCCTCCAAGATGATCATTGCCGGCTTCTTCTATGGCCAGGATACGCTTTCATAATGGCAAAGAAGGGTAAAGTATAAGTAAGAGCAGCGCTCGCATCGCGAGCGGAGTTGACACTTCAATTTTCCATATCCCTCATCATGGTGGGCAGATCTCGCGCCAGCAGCTTAACCATAAGCCATTCGAGCCAGTCTAGGGCGTCCGATAGCAATTCAGCGTCCAGTGCAGCACCCCCTTAACTACCAAATGGACGCTCAGCAAGGCGCACCCAACGACGACGATCAAGCTCCACTCACCGAACCTCCACCGCCGTATCGAGCGAAAGAAGCCGTTTTCAAGCCTGAGCCTTCCAAAAACCACACATATGGCTACGACGTCTATTGGATGACAATGCACACCCAAATGCTAGGATTCGGAAAGGTTGGCCTGGCCGTGGTTCTCCGCGGAATGCCTTCTTCGCGACCGGTTTGGACTATAGACATAGCGTGCTCGGTCAACCTTAAGAAGGAGCCTCACATAAGAATCTATCGACATGCGTTTGGCGACCCATCAGAGAGCGCACGCGCGCAGGTCTGCGAGGTCACGCTGCATCACCGTACTTCTAACACTGTGGACATGAAGTTTACCTGGGCGACTCTAGAAGGTTGAGATCCTCAAGCAGCGCCGTGGAATTCAGCTGCGGGAACATTGGGAGGCAAGGACGAGCTCATGTGGGAATATGGCTACAAAGACCCGCGTCGCCATAACGACAAATTCTACTTCATTCGGTGTACAGCTCATGCCGGTAAGACGGAAGTGTGTAGGTTCACCGGGATTGAGGACGATGACTCTGATAGTCCAAACACTGAAGAGAAGCTTGGTACTCTGGATATGTCAAGTACTATTTTCAACAACGCGACCGAGAGACAGCTAGACGAAATTGTCTCCAACGCTATGGTACAAATGGCCCGCAACGAACTTGAATGGAAATCCTATACAGACGAGGAGAAGGAGAAGTCTAAGCAGAGGAAGAAAGTGGCGAAGAGGCAGGCAAGGGCCGCCCGTGGAGGGAGCAGTACCTATGTCAACCCGCCGGTTTTCGTTTCATATGTAGGCCCTGGCTGCTGAAAAATCATATCAAGTTCTACAAGCAACTGGCAGGAGGTCTGGCGATGGACAGATCTCGCCTACCAGGGACGATGGCTGTCTGCACTTGTGCGCAGAAGTTGGATCCACCCCTCTCCCCAGCACCTTGTGAGAGGGCACCGTGGAATTGACAGAAACCAGAACGCACATTGTACTGTCTTGTGCCCCTCGATGCCAAGATTGTCCATGCACAGTCTCAGCTCAATGTTCTCGCACCCAGACGTGGAATGGCTGTCAAACAAAAGTCACTATGAGTTGTGCCCGGTGAGCAAACAACAGTATCAGTGTTCGAAATACACCAAGTCTGCCATTCTCACGCATACAAGCTTTTCTTTGCCAGAGAGCACCTCATGGCAGTCATGCTTCGCTTCACCACCTTGATTCTACTTGCTATCCTTTCCGTCGACATTGCAAGCGCTCGGACTGGCAACATTCGGGTTAAAGCCCTACAAACAGACCCTCCTGTACCCAATACCCAGACTTGTGCTGGCAAACCCTACACTTCCGGCTGGGCTTTCTACAGCACAACTATCATCGTCCCATACTCCGATGGCGTGGGCTGTGAGAATGTGAAAAACCACCTCATCGTCACGATCGGCGATATATCGTCACCCAGGCCGCAGCTGCAAAGTTGTGATGTTACACCAGCAGGTGAGAAGGCTTTAATGACAACGAATCGCGAATAGTGCTGATTGCTTTTGCAGGAAGCCCCGTGATTTGTAATTGGAGATGTCTTTCAGCGTACGGAGGCACTGGGACTGAGTTGGACTTTGCGGCTCCAAGAAGTCAGGCTGAACATATCAATCAGGCGTTGGCGGAGGAGTATGCTATGGTCGAGGGTGGATTTGATTGTCCGAAATTTACTTGAATATCGAGGCAGCGAGAATGCAGCGCAGAGATGTAGCGCAGCTCCAGAGACGAGGGATCACCTGAGACTGTGTTTGACTATGTCACGTCGATGATGCACGAAGCAGAGATTGTCGAAATGGCAGCAGCAAACCTGTAGTAGAAGTCAAAGTACCTAGGGCTAGGCAGGGATGAGTGAGCAGAGTTTCGAACGTGTTGTGAATTGATGGTACAGACCGAGACATTCGTGAATTGCCTACTAAATTGCATACACTATAGAAGGTAGCTAACTAGTCAACCTTTATATGTCCTTATTAGTAACCCTAAGTTAGTATATAATAGACTAAATAAGTCTATAATAGTAGCCCTAAATTAGTACCCTTAAAAGCTACCTATTATTATTCCTCCCCTATTACCTTAGTATACTAACTAATATACAATACTCCCCTTTAGTTAGTTAGTCAATACTGTAAGTTTACTAATTGCCCTTTACTTTAGTAGCTTTACATACTATATATACTTTAGCTTATGCCTTAATAAAGGTTATAAGCTCCTTTAGCTTAACTCTAGTTAGTTCCTAACCTTAGATTAGTATCCTTATTGTCCTTAGATTAGTCATTTCTTTACTTCCTTTAGGCTCTTATAGCCTATTAGCCTACTTAACTAAGTTAGATTGTTCCTATACTTTCCTTTACTTCTTTAAGTAGTTATATATTTACTAAATAGCTTAAGCATAAATACTTTATATCCTTAATCTTAGTACTTATAAGTCTTTCAACCTTTAAGGCTAAACTTAACTTTCTTCTTTCTATACTAACTCTAGTAACATTAAGCAATTTGCTTATTATCTAGACTAGGTTATATCTTTTCTAACTCTTTAAAAATTCCTACAAAGGTAAACTAGATATTAGCTATTATAGGGATCCTTACTAACCTTAATAGGATTCATTATAGCTACTACAAACATAACTAATAGTTAGCTCTAGGCTATAGTTAATACTGCTTTTGCCTCTAGACTTTATTTAAGCAAGGTTAACCTTAACTAGTATTAATAGATACTTAAGGCCTAGAACCGTAGTAATAGTATTAGTTAGCCTATAAAGCTATCTTCCTAGTAGATAGGTTTCTTTAACAATACTACTAGTAATCCAATTCCTTTAGTCTAGCATCCTAGATTTAATAGCTAGGGTTCTATTAATATAAGTAGCTATATTAACTACTTGCTTAGCCTTTTAGCTAAAGCAAGTACTAGTATTGTATAGTAGACTCCTCCTTACTAGTACTATACAAACAATATATAAGGTAAGGTATTTATTAGATATAATAAGATCTAGCGTACAAACGTAGCTAGTAATACTTTCTTTTATAATGCCTACATTAATAATGGATAGGGACTTTAGTATAGCCGTTGTAGTACTTCTAGATACTAGTCAACTCCTCGTTCTTAGTTAGCTCGCTTAAGGGCTAATTCGGTTAGGTCTCAAGGCTTAAGTAGTATACTAGGACTAAATATAGTTATTATTAATCGAGCTTAGGAGATCTTTGTTAGTAGAGATAGTTTATAGCGTAGGTAGATTATTATCAATTTCAACTATTTATTAAGAGACAATAATAGTAAAGCAATAGAGGCTATACATTATGCTATTAGGCATGTTAAAGCCGATTTTTACTAGAGGTTTGCTAATGGTTCTACTTTTAGAGGTAGTAGGTACCGCTATCCTTAATTGTAGCTAGTTAGTTTAGTTATACCGGGGAAGATCTAAAAACTATACTAGGCTTGGTTTATTTCCTAGTATTTTATTTTAGAGCCTAGGTTATTAAATGATACCTAGGCTAAAAAGTTCTAAACTTGGTTTTAAGATTGATTTTAATGAAATGCAAATAAATATATTAAGTTTGTCTTAGACGTCCTAGTAGGTTAGTTCGGGTTAGGTTTAGGTTCAAAACCGAACCCAACCCATTTATCCGGATCCAATCTTAGGGAACCGGAAGTTTATCCGGGTTTAAACCTAAAAATTCAATGGGTTTATAGCGAATAATAGAAATATTAGAAAGGCGGAAATTGCGAAATATCGAGATAGAGAATATATTATTATTCATATATACTACTATTATCGTAGTCCTAAAGGACAAACTAGTTATTTCTTCTATACATACTACTAGTATCGTAGTCCTTAAGGATAGAGTAGTTATTTCTTTCTATAGTATAGCGCTAATAGCTACCCTTCCGTTCCTTTATTACGTACGACGGTTCTTATATAGATTCTCGCTAACGTCTATATCTTTAATAAAGATACTATAGCCCTTTAGAAGCAAACTTAGTATAACAATGTCCTTCTACTAAATAGTAATACGCTTAGTATAGACGGCTAGTAGGTTAATAGCTATCTAGAGTTAGTATATATT